>PVIJ01017206.1:0-30207 GCA_004024925.1 Scalopus aquaticus
ATTTTGTATTCCCCTTGGGTAACCCACCACCAATTCACCCGTGATCCATCTCCGTGGTCCCTTGTGTCCTTTTCTACTCCATTTTGTGCCTTTATCATCCCCCTCTCCCCACCCCCCCAAGTGTCTCTCTCCTATTTGGTTTCCCTATAGTCCTGTTATAAGTGAAACCATTCGATATTTTTCTCTTTCTTTCTGGCTTATTTCGCTGAGTATGATCCCCTCTAATATCGTCTATGTCGCTGCAAATTGCATGTGTTTATCTTCTTTGAATGTTGAATAGTATTCCATTGTGTATATGTACCACATCTTCTGGATCCAATCATCTATTTTTGGACATCTGGGTTGCTTCCATACCTTTGCTATTGTGAACAATGCCGCAATGAACATACGGGTGCATGTATCCTTTTGGATTAGTGTTTTTGTGTCCTTTGGGTAGATTCCCAAAAGTGGTATTGCTGGGTCGTATGGAAGCTCCATGTTTAGGAGTTTGAGGAATCGCCATACAGCTTTTCATAGTGGTTGGACCAATTCACATTCCCACCAGCAGTGTAGAAGAGTTCCTTTTTCTGCACATCCTTTCCAGCATTTGTTGTTGCCTGTATTTTTAATGTGTGCCATCCTCACAGGTGTGAGGTGATATCTCATAGTGGTTTTGATTTGCATTTCCTTGATTATAAGTGATGTTGAGTATTTTTTCATGTATCTGTTGGCCATTTGCTTTTCTTCTTTGGAGAAGTGCCTTTTTAGCTCTTCTGCCCATTTTTTGACTGGATTGATTAGTTGCTATCTTTATCACAGGTGAGCTAATTTGACTGGTTACAGAAGAAAGGCTGTGACACTTAGTAAGGGTCCAGGGGTGCCAGAGTCATGAAAATGTCCAGGGAATGGGGAGAAATTTCAATTCCACTGTACTGCTCTTTACGTGGATGTTTTGTGCTGGGTGCTTTGAAGTGCCTTTCATTAGGGATGAATATCACTTGAATTATTTTTTTCATGGGATTATGTAAAGCATGTAAGTATTGCTTTGGTACATGCTTGCACACACACACTCACATATATAATATATTATATATATACATATATATATCAGTATATCTTTGTATATCTGAGTGGAGAAAATACCCTCTAAATTAGTGACACACACTTACTCAAGTATGCATTTGAGGATCTTCCAGGCATCCAATAATGTTGTTTTTCCTTAAATATGAGGGACAAGTAGTAAATGTTGACAGATTCCATGGATAACAATACGATACTTTTTCATTAAATAACATAATAAGTTTTTAAATTCACTTGAAAGTTGATGTTTTTTCAAAAGTGATTTTAAAAACAAATTATAATCCTAAGAAGAGTTAGCAGGAGGGTTGGTAAGGTGGGAGGATGAGAAGTATAAGAATAGTGTATTTATTTTTTAACTTACCTTACCTGTGTATCTTAAATGGTTATGCATAACTGTTTCATAAAGAATTCTATGTAGGAGTGGAATACAATTGATCAAGACAACAGGCATGTTAATCCATTTTTTCACTTAAGCATGCCTATAAAAAGCATCATTTAAATGAAGGCCAGCAAAGTGTCTAAGAGGAAATTGCTTTGCATTCTAATACAGTGATAGTAAAATACCAATACTGAACTCTAACTTATTTGTACATATATGTAGATCCACAATAGTGTCAATAAAGTTGTGTCTTTAATTTATCAATGGGTATCACACAAAATTCTTGCTTGCTTAATGGTTGCCTTAAAATGGGGTTTTGTAGACAACACCTAATTTACTTGATTATCTACTTTTGAATCTATGGTGCTGCTTACACTTTATTTCCATACAGTGCACATCACAGCAAAGAAGGTATTTCAAATTCATTCACTTAACCACATCCCTACTCCTGGGGACCATTGAGAGCTGCTGATACAAACTGTCTCTTCATGACATGGAGAACCTGAGCAGGAGAGCAAAATGAAAAGACAATTCAGCTTCCTAATCTTATAACTCCAGGTGTCCCCAGGGCTGTGTCCTTATTTTGCTTATTCTAGGAATTCATTTCATCAGATAAGCACAAATACAAATATATGTATACTACTTTCAAAAGAAAATTAGAAATTATTTTTTAATTATCCACACATTCACACTAGATTCTCAGCTATTAGAGACCTGGTGACTAATCAATTCAAGCCTGTCATTTTAGTGACAAAGAAACCAAAACCCAGATGAGTTAAGCAACTTCCTCACCACGACCCACATGACTGTGCAGGTTACACTGGCCAACAAATTTTTACAAAAGTCATGTTACTGAAATAAAATTAGTCATTTCCTATCAATTTGTAGGTGCTCAACACTAATATGACAGTCAAATTCTAATTTTGGCTCTAGATTTTTTGTAATCTGCAATAAATTGATGTTTACATCACAAAATGCATGCCAACAGTAACAGGCCTACGATTAACACCTGTAAAAAAAAATCAAGTCATAGACTACTTCTTAGATTTCTTCGCTTGTCTCTTGTACAGCTGTTCAGGAATAAGAATAGATGGAGACGGTTCCATTGTGCAAAGGCACAACCTTAAGACTCAGTTTCGAAGAGTCTAGAAATAGTCTCCATTCCTGTGGGTCAAGAGTAGTTTCTAAGGCATTCATGAGGCCCTCAATATCGGAACAAAATACCAGAGTACTTTCCTTTCTGAAGAAAGGCTCCAACTGCTAGTAGTGCTTTCGATATCAAGGAATTGTGATGTCTTCTTCTAGAAGATTCCATTGTTAGAGTCCTGATCCTAGCAAATCTGCCTGGTTTTTGAGAAGTCCAAATCACGAACCAGGTCTGGTTCTTCCTGTGTCAGTCTGTGTGGGGTGGATGATGCACCACAGTGAAAATCTGGATCACTGCATGCTGATGGAACAGGAGAACAGGCTCGGATCACCCTTGCCCTCATCAGATGAATCAAGAGAATATTCTGCTGGAGGTTCTGGAATAGGAAGTCCCTCACCATGTGGAACTGGTCTCAATGCAGATGGAATGTTTGGGTAGACTCTTCTTGACTTCTTTTGCTTCGTTATTCCACTGGAAAGAGAAGGAACCAAGCAGAAGTAACAGTCTTTTATGTGGTTGCTTGGCTCTCTCCACACCATGGGGACTGCAAACGGCATTGATGGTCTTTTGCCGTTGAACCACTGTGAAAGCTGTGTTGGACATGGAGCACAGCAGATATGTGGGGCCCAAAGCTTGTCTTGATCACCAACCTTGCATCTGAAGTAAAGATGAGAAGCCTTCTTCACTTGAGAAGGGATACTTTTCTTCTGGTTGGCAAATGTCACTTCCCCACAAATGGAGCAGAAATTGTCCATGCTATTAACACACTTCTGAGGCATGACTGTTCTGTATAGTGCCTAAATGGATAATAATAACAGTTCTCTGGAACAGTAGCTTAAACTGTTTCGCACACAGTCTGAAATATTTTCAATGCTCAACCTTTCCGACAGGGCTTTCTATAGTGCACTGCTGACGTCAGCTTACTTCAGCAGCCGCCTGGCAGTGGTATTGCATTGGATCAGAAAATGATGCAATCAACTCTGGATGATGTGTGCATGATGGTATTATGCAATGCAATGCAATATTACATCATTCTAGGCTGATTTAGGATGTTGTTGCAGTCCTACTGGATAAATTTACACGGTCAAACATATAAAATGAATTATATGAAATATCTTCAAAACGAGAGCTAATAAAAACTTTTCAGGGTTATATTCATGTTCAGCACACCAAGATACTACAGGTTGGGGCCTTTTTTAAGTCAGTAACGATCTCACTGCTTTTTGAATATATATTTTTATTGTTATTTATATCTTTTACATTTTGTATTCCCCTTGGGTAAGCCACCACCAATTCACACGTGATCCATCTCCATGGTCCCTTGTGTCCTTTTCTACTCCATTTTGTGTCTTTATCCTCCCCCTCCCCCAACCCCACCCCCAAGTGTCTCTCTCCTATTTGGTTTCCCTATAGTCCTGTTATAAGTGAAATCATTCGATATTTTTCTCTTTCTTTCTGGCTTGTTTCGCTGAGTATGACCCCTCTAATTCCATCTATGTCGTTGCAAATTGCATGTGTTTATCTTCTTTGAATGCTGACTAGTATTCCATTTTGTATATGTACCACATCTTCTTGATCCAATCATCTATTCTTGGACATCTGGGTTGCTTCCATACCTTTGCTATTGTGAACAGTGCCGCAATGAACATATGGGTGCATGTATCCTTTTGGATTAGTGAGTAACGATCTCACTGTTCACCAGTGTTACTCACTGCATAAAGCCAATATGGGGAGGACACCTTGGAGCATATGGGCACCCTGTATGCTCCTGTTCAAAGAGCTAGCTAATTATAGAGCCAGGAAGGCAGTTATTCCCACAGTTAAGCATGAAGGTTCACTTGCTAGCTTTGGTACCTTAGTCAAGTAGCCAAAACTTTTTAAACCCCAGCCCCACCCCCATATTTAAAACAGGAATGACAGAATTTGCCTACCTAGGGTTGTTGTGTTAAACACTAAGCAATAGCCTAATAAGTGTTAACATATTGTTGGTGCTGTCATTATTAGTATTAATCAGATTAAAGCACTGGTCTCCTTCTACTCGCTATCCTTTCACTAGTTTCCTTTATGAGTAGACAGAAAATTTGTCACATAAAAAAGTATTGGTTAGCTTTGTGATGAGTTTCCATACTATTTCACTTAATATCCACACTAAAAATAAAAATAATAAATACATATTGAGTAATTTTGGTGTGTCCAGTGCTAAGCACATTTTTATACATCTCATTCAATCTTTACAACAGCACTCCATAAAGGAAATAATTTTGTTAATGTGTGACCAACAGCACCCTGGGACTCCCAAGCTTGCATGCTGTGAAGGGGTCTGGCCATCCGTGTGCACAAAGACAAAGCATACACAAAGCATACTTGTAGTGTGAAAGATCTTTAATAGGGTTATTGTGCATAGAGAGAGAAGAAAGGATATTTTTAATCGTTTCCCAATAAAAACACCCAAACTTACCCAACCCCTCATGGGCAAATGCCCAGCCAATAAAGGTTGGCCTGAAGCAGGGCTGCCATGATCCAAAAACTTGCCACAGTGTAAGGCACCTTCTGGCAGGGAACCGTAGGAAAGGGGTTCTGAAGCAGGTCTGAAGCACCCCCTAGTTCCAGTAGCTACTGGTTGCATGTTGAGTGGGGGCCAGATACATGATACTTCCCCTTTTATGGGGATGTCCCATGTAGCGATTTTATTTCTTCCATTTCACAAATGAGGAGAACAAACACCAGTAAAATTGAATAACCTCATTAAGAGCCCCTCAGTAAATGGCAACACCATGATTCTAGCCCAATTCCCTTTGACCCCAAAGCCCACGCTCCTAATCACTGTTTCTTCAGTATGATGAGAAGACTTAAACCTGTTCCATATTTCACTACAATAGCCTTTGCCCTAACCCACTCACTGCCTAGGTTTCTGCTCAATTGTTCACCTGCCAGCACCCAAGGCAGCTCTGAAAATGATGTACAGCAACCTTTTTTCTTTGCTATTTTATTCTGTAACAAATGGTAGAATCTCAATCTGCAATGTTATACAAGGGCTACTATGAAGGGCAAATATTTCTTAAGTGCTAATTTCCTATTCCCCTCATCTTTCTTCAGGTACTCCTTTGTTATTCAATGTTTTGAAAAATTAATCATTTAATTTCCAGTATTGATTTATTAAACCAACACTGACAGGAACATCTTAACTGAATACTTCTGAGCTCATCATTTCTGCATAGTAGGTAGGTAATGGTACTACTGGAGGGGGAGGGAGAAGCTAGGGAGAAAACAGCAAGGGACAAAAATCTTCCATCCTGTTGATATGGAGGAAAAATAAGAGCCCTGGTTTTGTGTCAGAACTGTTACTGAAAAACCCTGAGGCACAGAGACAAAAAAACTAAATCATATCTCTACTATCATTTGACCTGGTGGTGTGTGTGTGTGTGTGTGTGTGTGTGTGTGTGTACAGACATATATATGTGCAAATATTTTCAGCTAAAATATGAATCTTAATGTCTGTAGTTTTTAATTATCAGTGATAATGGCTATTGATCATACTCATGATTAAAAATATCTAGAAAGAATATGATTAGAAATACAATTAAGGATTTTTCTTAACCTTTGTAAATTTCATGTGACTTGCAATTACTACCACAACTTTTGTTTGCTGTTATTGTTTGATTTAAAACATAGCACTTATGTTTAAGTTTTCCCATAATTGTGAGCTTTCTCACATTCGCGTTCTATACACAGGATAAGTCCCTTCCTTCTAGGGTAGGAGTCAATATCTTTTATAAAGGATCAAATAATAAATGCTTAGGTTTTGAGGGCCATACAATCTCTGGTGTAATTACTCAGCTCTGCCATTGTAGCAGGAAATCAGCCACAGGCCACATATATAATGGAATGGTGTTCCAAAAGAATTTATTTATGGACACAGAAATTTGAATTTTATAAAATTTTCACATGTACAAAATATTCTTTTTTCCCACAGTTTAAAGATGTAAAAACTATTCTTAGCTCACAGCCTACACAAAAATTGGCAACAGATTGGATTTGGTTTCCAGGCCAGAGTTTCTGACTCCTAGCCTAGGTATAGACAAAGGAGATAATAAAGGGAAGTAATAGGTATTTTGTCTTTGTTATTTGTCCTGCAGAGTCCAAAGTAGACAATGGCAGAAATTACTAGGCTACACTAATGATCAGGGTCACCTGGTGTATTACGTTTCATAATACTATACGGCTCCGATTGGTGTGTCTCAGCTAATTTATGAAGTCTCGAGAACTTTGTTTCACAGTGGTCTAGGCGGTTTATTGATAAGGAGGTACTGCCCATCACCCTGTCAAGGTTTTTCACAGAGAACTTAACTTGTGTTTTCTTGATTCATATTTCCCCCAGGCCCAGTTAGAGTGAGCAACTATCATGGTTTGCCCAGGGCTCACGGGGTTTCCAGGACACTGACTTTCAGGGTTAAAACTGGGATGGATCTGTCATCATACCTTAAGTTTTCATACCTTGTCATCCTAGCATTCGAGATGCCATCCTTAAAAAGCAGTTTGCATTCAGGGAAGGGTAGATGAAAACAGAGGAGTCCTCTAGTAAGGACCAAACAGAATGCCAAACAAGAGGTCCTGTTTTTCCTCCTCCCCCAACTGGAAGCTAGTAGCCTTCATACAATGGTTAATCAACTGGCTCCAGCCTACTGAAGAATTGGTATTTACATTCAGCTCCCTCAAAAATGCTAACTGAAATTATTTGCAAATAAAGGAAGTTTGAAAACTCCTTTCATTATATAGACAAAGCCTGGGAAGGTGGCATTTGTATTTATTATGAGCTCTTGTTCCACAGCTCAAAGAGCACCCAGACTTTCTGCAGCTGGCTATTCTAACTTCTAAAGTTTGATCATATTAAAATCCAGATTTAAGCTTCATACATGGCTGCTGAGGGGTAAGAATCCATTCTTGACCCAGGTTTCAGGGAAACAAGTAGAGAGACTACCCTGGACTACTTTTCTGCTGCAATCAGTTCCTCATGACTTGCTCTGAGATGGGGATAGCCTGGGAGGAAGATGTCTCTCACTGAAAGACTACCCATTTCATTTCCCCCAGCAACTTTACAATCCCTACAGAAATCCTCCAGGATTAATTGGAAAACACAGGCTCTTGTCAAGGGAAGTATGGAAACCTGCTGTACTCAAAATAACCATGCAGCCAAGGAACAAGATTCACAATAAAAACACAGTCCAGCAGCACACACCTCGCAAGGAACCTCCTCTCAGTCAGAGGTCAGCAGAGTGTTCAGGGAGCAGGGCACCATCCTCCCACGTCCACCTCTGGGACCTGCCTGGGTTCACCCAGCACCTCCTGGAGCCACAACGCCATTAAAAGGTCTGTGGAGCCAGGGAAAGTGCAATGCGCGCCTCGCAAGGAGCCTCTTAGTCAGAGGTCAGCAGAGCATTCGGGGAGCAGGGCACCATTCTCCCGTGCCCTGTCTGGGACCTGCCTGGGTCTGCCCAGCACCTCCTGGAGCCGCGACACCATTAGAAGGTCTGCAGAGTCAGGGAAAATGCAGCACCTGCCTCGCAAGAAGCCTCCTCTAAGTCAGAGGTGAGCAAAGCATTCAGGGAGCAGGGCACCATCCTCCCACACCCCATCCAGGACCTGCCTGGGTCTGCCTAGCACCACCTGGAATTGCATTGCCATTGGAAGGTCTGTGGAGCCAGGGAAAGTGCAGCGCATGCTCAGCAAGGAGCTTCTTCTCAGTCAGAGGTCTGTGGAGCCCAAAAAAGTGCAGTGCATGCCTCACAAGGAGCCCCCTAGCAATCAGAGCTGAACGGAGTGGTCGCCAACAGGGCACCTTCCCCCTGCGCCCCATCCAGGAGCTGCCTGGGTCCACCCAGCACCACCTTAAGCCACGTCATCATTACAAGTTCTGTGGAGCCCAGGAAAGTGCAATGCACACCTTACCAGGAGCCTCTTCTCAGTCAGAGGTGAGTGGAGCGTACGTGGAGCAGGGCACCCTCCTCCCATGCCCTGTCCGGCAACTGCCTGGGTCCACCCACCTCCAGCGGGATCTGTTCCCGCCATTAGGTTAATCTTGATCAAAGGAAGAAGCTTTTGTGGGGTCACGGTCAGACATCTGCCACCGCCCTCCCCTAGAACTGAGTAAATACAGTGGGAGTAAAACTTCAGAGACAGGGCTCATCAACATAATCACAGTACTACCCTCCTAGGGGCTGGCATAACAGTACCAGACTCAGTCTAACCACCACCTACGGACATCCCAGAAGGAATACCCCAAAGATGCCCGCCAATACCATTGACAAAACGGCCCATCGCATTGAACAAATCAGAAAACAAACAACAGGGAGAAGGAAAAATACAATCAACCAAGCAAGCCCTCAGGGGAAGGACACACCACAAAAAGAAAATCAAGCACCAGAACTCAACAACGACATGGAAGAACCCTGCCTCAGTGATAGAGAATTTAAAATTATCATGCTTAAAGAAAAGAATGAAATGAAAAAAATAATTAATGAACTGAAGAATGAAACTGAGACCCTGAAAAAGGAGAATAAGAGTTTAAAGGAAGAACTAAGGAACTCTGGGCAAGGCAATGAAAGCAGAATCAATGAAATGGAAGACTGTATTAGTAATATTAAAAGAACCAGAAAGGAAAAGGAAATAGAAGCACGAAGGGAAAAGAATGAAAAAACACTTCGAGAACTATCTGACACCATGAGGAAAGGAAATATAAAGAGTTATAGGAATCCCAGAAGGAGAGGAGAAGGTCCAAGGAACAGAGAAACTATTTAAGGAAGTGATAGAAGAGAACTCCCCAAGTATGAAAATAGACATACAAGAAGCAAGAAGAACTCCAAATCACCAAGATGTTAGAAGAACTACACCTAGACATATAATAGTAAAACTCACATGAGTACAGGATAAGGAAAAAATATTGAAACTGACAAGGGGGAGGAAGCAAATAACCTATAAAGGAAAACCAGTCAGGCTGACATCAGACTTCTGCAAAGAAACACTACGGGCAAGAAGAGAATGGAGGGACATACTCAACAAACCCCAAGAAAATAAATGCCAACCAAGAATACTTTACCCCATAAAGCTCTCCTTCCTCTATGAAGAAAGGATTAGGACCTTCCCAGACAAACAGTCTCCAGAAATTCGTCATGACTAAACTCCCACTCCAAAAAATACTACAAGAAGTCCTAAAACCAAAACCAACAGAGGAATTAAAAAGAAGATCAGAATAAGACAAGAAATAAAACCACAAAAAGACAAGTAAAATGGCAAATATAGATGCCAATGTATCAATACTAACTCCAAATGTAAATGGACTAAACTCATCAATAAAAAGGCACAGAGTAGCAAGATGGATCAAAAAACAGAACTCAACCTTCTGCTGTCTACAGCAAACACATTTAACTACAAAAGATAAGCACAGATTGACAGTAAAAGGCTGGAAAACAATTCTACAAGCAAACGGAACAAAAAAGGAGGCATGGACAGCTATACTTATATCAGATAAAATAGACTTCAAACCAAAAAAGGTAAAAAGAGACATAGCTGGTCACTATATCATGATAAAGGGGACAATTCAGCAGGATGATATAACCCTCATCAACATATACTCCCCAAATGAAGGAGCACCAAAATATATCAGACAATTATTATCATCTCTGAAAAGAGACATTAGAGAAAATACATATATAGTAGGAGACTTCAATACCCCACTCTCACCAATGGACAGATCAACAAAACAAAAAATAAACAAGGACACTAGAGCTCTAAATAAGGACCTAGACCACATGGGATTAAGAGATATCTATAGGACACTACATCCCCAAAAATCTGAATGCACATTTTTCTCAAGTGCACATGGATCATACTCTAGGTTTGATCACATACTAGGTCACAAAATGAACCTCAACAGATACACTAAGATCAAAGTCATACCTACTATCTTCTCAGATCATAAAGCCATCAAATTAGAAATAAACCATGAAAAGAAAAAAAGGAACCCTCTTAATTCATGTAGATTGAAATCCACACTGCTAGAAAACCACTGGACTAATGAGGAGATCAAAGAAGAAATTAACACTTTGTGGTCCACTCACATATTAGTATGTGTTTTTGTCACCAGTATCAGGTGGCCGCTCACGTATTAATACATGTTCATCTAGTCTCTGTTTTCTCACGACACGGTGGATTTATTTGGAACTATTAGGAGCTATTTCTTTGATCGTACTCAGTCTACAAGCTTTACACACTGTTTTGATGAAAGTGTAAGGTGTTTTATGAGAGATATTACAGTTTTTTTAATATCCAGTAGTTCAGGAGTTGTGTATGTTTTATCGAATGCTTATACCATTCATGCGGTGGCACAGAAAATGGCCGGCCCCAAGGGCTGGTAAATTTAAAGGGCACTGGCACACAAAGTGTTAAAAAAATACCTAAAAATGAATGACAACAGAGACACAACTTTCCAGAATGTTTGGAAATAGCAAAAGCAGTAGTAAGAGGGAACTATATAGCAATACGGGCTCACATCAAGAATCAAGAAACAACTAAAAAAA
Source organism: Scalopus aquaticus (assembly GCA_004024925.1). Lineage (NCBI taxonomy): Eukaryota > Metazoa > Chordata > Mammalia > Eulipotyphla > Talpidae > Scalopus > Scalopus aquaticus. Next base: position 11,159 of record PVIJ01017206.1, read on the forward strand.
AAAAAAAAAACAATCTGATCTCCCATCTCGAAGAACTAGAAAATGAACAACAAAAAAACCCCAAAAACCAGCATAAGAAAGGAAATAATAAAAACCAAAGCAGACATAAATGAAATGGAAATAAAAAAAAATCCAGAAGATCAACGAAACCAAAAGCCAGTTCTTTGAAAAAACAAACAAAATAGACAAACCTCTATCCAGGCTTACAAAAAAAAATAGGAAAAAACAAAAATAAATAAGATCATAAATGGAAGAGGAGAAATTACAACAGACACAGCAGGAATCAAAAGAATAATCAGAGGTTATTATGAACAGCTATATGGAAACAAGTTCAACCTAGAGGAAATGGACAAATTCCTAGAACTATACAAGCATCCAAAACTAGATAAAGAAGACATAGAACACCTAAATAGGCAAATCACAAGCAGCGAAATTGAAACAGTAATCAGAACCCTCCCCAAAAACAAAAGTCCAGGACCAGACGGTTTTATAAATGAATTCTACCAAACGTTCAAAAATGAACTAGTCCCTATCTTACACAAACTCTTTCAAAAAATTGAGAAAGAAAGAATACTACCAAACATGTTTATGAGTCCAACATTACACTAATACCAAAACCAAACAAAGACAACACACAAAAAAGAAAACTATAGACCAATCTCTCTAATGAACAATGATGCAAAAATATTCAACAAAATCTTAGCCAACAGGATCCAACAAGGTATCCAAAACATAATACACCACGACCAAGTGGGATTTATTCCAGGGACACAAGGATGGTTCAACATCCGAAAATCAATTAATGTAATCCAACACATCAACAAAAAGAAGAATAAAAACCATAAGATCATATCAATAGATGCTGAGAAAGCATTCGACAAAGTGCAACATCCATTTATGATAAAAGCTCTTGAAATCCTTGGAATAGAAGGAACATACCTTAATATAACAAATGCCATATATGACAAAACCACAGCCAATATTACCCTCAATGGTGAGAAGCTGAAAGCATTTCCCCTAAGATCAGGAACAAGGCAAGGATGTCCACTCTCACCATTGCTTTTCAATATAATACTGGAAGTCCTAGCCAGAGCAATAAGACAAGAGAAAGACATACAAAGAATGCAAATAGGGAAAGAAGAAATCAAACTGTCACTATTTGCAGACAATATGATAATATACATAGAGAATCCTAAAAGCACCATAGAAAAATTACTCAAAATTATAGACCAGTTCAGCAAAGTAGCAGGATACAAAATCAACACACAAAAATCAGTAGCCTTCCTATATGCAAACACTCAGTCTGAAGAAGAAGAAATTAAGAGAACCATCCCCTTCAAAACTGAAACCAAAAAAATCAAATACCTGGGAATAAACCTAACAAAAGAGGTAAAAGACTTATACAAAGAAAACTGGAAAACACTATTAAGAGAAATAGAGGAGGACACAAAAAAATGGAAAGACATCCCCTGCTCATGGATTGGAAGAATTAACATTATAAAAATGGCCATCCTGCCAAAAGCAATTTACAGATTCAATGCTATTCTGATAAAAATCTCAATGACATACTTCAAAGAAATGGAACAAACATTGATGAAATTCATATGGAACCACAAAAAAACCTTGAATAGCTAAAGCTCTCCTGACTAAAAAGAAAGGAAATAGAGGGATGATAACACTCCCTGACTTCAAACTATACTACAAAGCGATAATAATTAAAACAGCATGGTACTGGAACAAAAACAGACAGAAAGACCAATGGAATTGAATAGAAAACCCAGAAATAAATCCACATATCTATGGACAACTAGTCTTTGACTAAGGAGCAAAGAATATGCAATGGAACAAGTTTAGCTTATTCAATAAATGGTGCTGGGAAAACTGGACTGCTACATGCAAAAAAAAAAAAAATGAAGCCAGACTACTACCTCACACCATGCACAAAAACCAACTCAAAATGGATAAAAGACCCCGATGTAAGACCTGAAACCATACAATTTATAGAAGAAAAAATAGGCAAAACTCTACACGACATACATCTCAGCAAAATCTTTAAAGACACATCCCCAAAAGCGAAGGAAGTGAAGGAAAAAATAAACAGCTGGGACTACATCAAACTAAAAAGCTTCTGTACAGCAAAAGAGACATTAATCAAAACAGACACCCTACTAACTGGGAAAGATCTTTGCACACAGTATAACTGACAAAGGACTGATAACAAAAATCTGCAAGGAGCTCACACAACTCAACAAAAACAAAGTCAACAATCCAGTCAAAAAATGGGCAGAAGAGCTAAAAAGACACTTCTCCAAAGAAGAAAAGCAAATAGCCAATAGGTATACGAAAAAATGTTCAACATCAATTATAATCAGGAAAATGCAAATCAAAACCACAATGAGATACCAGCTCACACCTATGAGAATGGCATGCATTGAAAGTACAGGCAACAACAAATGCTGGCAAGGATGTGGAGAAAAGGGAACTCTCCTATACTGCTGGTGGGAATGCAAACTGGTCCAACCACTGTGGAAATCCGTATGGCATTTCCTCAAACTGCTGAAAATGGAGCTTCCATCCAACCCAGCAATACCACTTTTGGGAATCTACCCAAAGGACACAAAAACACTAATCCAAAAGGATACATGCACCCGTATGTTTATTGCAGCACTGTTTACAACAGCTAAGATATGGAAAGAACCCAGATGCCCCAAAATAGATGACTGGATCAAGAAGATGTTTTACATATACACAATGGAATACTATTTAGCATTCAAAAATGATAAACACATGCAATTTGCAGCAACCTGGATGGTGCTAGAATGCTCAGCAAAATAAGCCAGAAAGAAAGAGAAAAATATCGAATGGTTTCACTTATAACAGTAATATAGGGGAAACAAACGAGAGAGACACCCAGCAAGGGAGGGTGAGGATAAGGGCTCAAAATGGGGAAGAAAAGAGCACAAGAGATGATGGTGATGGGTCACGGTTGAATTGGTGGTGGGTTACCCAAGGGGAATACACAATGTAAAAAATATAATTTTTTTTTTTAAAAACATAGTCCAAACTCTATCGGTAACACAGGATAAAATATATTACAACCAGTGCTAATATATATTCAATGTCTATAGTATACCAGGAATTCCCAAAAAAATCTCATTTAATCTTTTGAATGAGCCTGTGAGGTAAAGGGCATTGTTATTATCTATATTTTTAGTGCAGACAACTCAGTCTCTAAGAAGTTAAATAATCTGTCCAAAATCGCACATCTGGTAGGTGATTGAACTGAAATCTTTAATCTAAATCATATAACTAAGAGAGTCTGTAAGATTGCTATCTTAAACAGCAAACTGCTAATTACTCCATTATTCTTTACTTCATTATTCTTTTTGCTAATTACTCCATTTATTTTCACCGAAGAAAATGGAATTGGAGGAGAGATAGTTGCAAATGGTGGGGGGTAGGGAACATAATATAATCACAGTAGGATTTCGGAATGTGCTTTTGCATGTACTACCTAAAAGGTCAAGAATGACATCTGGGCAATCTGTAGCCTACGTGGCAGTTCTTCACTCTTTAGGGCAGAGGCTGAGCTATACTTCCAGGGGTAATGCACATCATTTTGTTGAACAATCAGACCTGCTAGGACAGAAATGGATTCTGAAGGTCTTCAAATCCAACCTCCCAACATATGCTTGGATCTCTGTATGAGGTTTCTTGTCATTTAGTCTAAATTTGAACACCTCTGGAATGGAAAACCCACTACCATATAAGATCACTTTTAATTAGATCTATGAGACAATGTATTGTTATACGGAATGAAAATCTGTTGTTTCAGTGTTTTCAATCACTGGACTTAATTCAACTGTGTCAGGACACACACCACTCAAATTTCTCTACCATGCCCTTCCTCATTATATAACAATTTACTATGCACTTGGCATTGTTTGAGGTGCTTTTTATATTACATCATTTAGTTCTCACATCAACCCTATGTAAGGCAGACACATATCATTTTGATGAGGTGTTGGGTTCAGTGAACTGTGTCCTTCGGTCACCTGAGTAAAGTGTTCCTCAGAGGTCCCTTTCACTGGAATGGGGCAAGTTTACCCAGGAGAGGAAGACATTGGCACCGACATAGGCAGACAAAGTTTACAATTAAAAGGACAGGTTTATTAGGAAAAAGAGAAACACCTGCATAGATACAAATGGGCAGTCTCGGGAGGAAAGCTGCATTTTCCAGTGCAGAAATTGTACTGATACAGTGTTCTTCTGAGGAGTGCATTCCTTTATAGAATTGTTATCTATTGTTAATCACTTTTAGAATGTGAATGGGTTCATTTGTAAGGACTGGTGATTCTCTAATGGCACTCATTCACCATATCCCCACAACTAGCCTGTGACAGTCAGTAGAACCTAAGGAGCTCCTGTGTCCAAGGGTTTTTCATTTCTATAGCTGGTTTAAAGACTATATTAATCATTTCCACCCCCACCTCTAGTATCTGGTATTGTGATACCTCCATTCCAAATCTTCTAATCTTATCCTCCACCAGATACTATTATTATAATTATGTACAAGTTTACTACTGAGAAACTGAAGCAAAAGGAAATGGCTTGCCTAAAACTAAGATCATTCAGTTAAGTCAATTAGAGCTAGCTCCAGGTTCTTCTATACTCTTGACAACCAAGTTATATTGACCTTCAAATCTATGCTAGCATTAACAGTCCTACTTCTTTCTAAACATTTTTATATGGAATGCTTTTGAGTTTTCTTACTGTATTTTATCAGGACCCAAAACAAGCTGCCCTAGGGTGTGCCAAAGTGAAAAGCTGATATTTTACATTGAAATAAATTGAAGGATAGAAGATCCAAAGACGATGTTTTGCCTAATTATCTATCTCACTAAAAGCCAGGAAATAACTCCTCTCCTGGTCTTTGGAGGTGACTGAGAGACTAGCTTTATCACCCAAGACTAGGGCTGTTAGTAGGTAGAATGAGGGGTGGTTGGGTGCCAAATCTTTTAGTGGCCAGAATGAGGGCTTTCTCAGGACCCCTAAACCTGCCTGCCCTAAAATGGTTCTGCCATCCACAGCATAAAGACAAATATACTCTTAGTGCATAAGACCACCAAAAGAGAAGAACCTGAACCGAATTAGTGTGCAGTAGAGAGAAAAGAAAATATATAGTTTCCACATGAAGCACCCAAAGTTACCTATCCCTTGTATGGCAATTCCTCAAACTGCTAAAAATGGAGCTTCCATATGACCCAGCAATAAATACCACTTTTGGGAATCTACCCAAAGGACACAAAAACACTAATCCAAAAGGATATATGCACCCGTATGTTCATTGTGTCACTGTTCACAATAGCAAAAGTATGGAAGCAACCCAGATGTCCAAAAATAGATGATTGGATCAAGATGTGGCACACATACACAATGGAATACTATTCAGCATTCAAAGAAGATAAACACATGCAACTTCCAGCGATATGGATGATATTAGAGGGGATCATACTCAGCGAAATAAGCCAGAAAGAAAGAGAAAAATATCGAATGGTTTCATTCATAACAGGACTATAGGGAAACCAAACAGGAGAGAGACACTCAGCGGGGGGGGAGAGGGAGGATAAGGGCACAAAATGGAGTAGAAAAGGTCACAAGGGACCACGGAGATGGGTCACGGGTGACTTGGTGGTGGGTTACCCAAGGGGAATACAAAATGTAAAGATATAAATAACAATAAAAAAAAGTTACCCATCCCCTTGTGGGTAAATGCCCACACAAACAGGGTTGGTCCTAAGCAGGACCACTGAGGCCCAAAAGCTTGCCACAAGCCTAAGGTATCTTCTGGTGGGGAACCACAGGAAAGGGACAGAAGGGGCCAGGAAAGCCTGGAAGGAAAAAAGCAAAATCAAAATTCAAGTCTACATAATGGCTGCCATTGTCAGCCTCCCATGGGTCTCTCACCCACGTATCTTTCACTTGTCTCTTTCTTTTTAATTTTTTTTATCATTTTTTAATGTTTATTCATATCTTTTACATTATTATGTATTCCCCATAGATTACCCACCACCGATTCACCCGTGAACCATCACTATAGTCCCTTGTGCTCTTTTCTCCCCCATTTTGAGCCCTTTCCCTCCCCCTCCCTTGCTGAATGTCTCTTATTTGATTCTCCCATATTCCTGTTACTTGTCTCTCTCTAGGCCCCAAAGCCCCTGGCACAAGTCCAAGGCTGAGAAGCAAGCACAGCTTCTTCACATGTCCCTCTGCTCCACGTGCCCCTCCAGGTCGTCCCTCCTTCCTTCCTTCCTTCTTTCTCTTCTTCCTCCATTCTCAGCCTTTCACCCAGTCTTTTGGAGTTTCTCCTCACTGCTCAGCACCAACCTTCCCTGGGTGGGGCAGGGAACCTGGAACCTCCGCTTTCTATGGATATCACACTGTTACAGGGCTTCATAGGTCTGTTTTTGATGCACATATAGATAACCCTGTAAAATTCCTTCTTTTAATTTCAAAGCTTCTTTTTATCTGTCTTTTTATGCCAAATTGTATTACCCCCCTTCTAAAAACTCTTAACTTTACTGGAATGAACTGAAGAAATTCATATTATACTCCCCCCCAATGTGCATGTAATCATAGTTTATCTTTTCTCTTGTTAATCTCTAGTATCATTTTTTTCCCCAGACAAAAGGCCCTAGATGGGTATAGGAAGATTAGCTTCCTCCCCAACAATGTGTTTTCCTGCTTTGAACACATTTGCTTTTTTTGTTCAGAACTCATGATTACACTATAGGAATGCTCTAGTGGATTCAAGTAGAAAGGAACAATCATCTCCATCTCCACGCTGAATATTTTCTGTTTACCTCTTCTCACCACTCTCTGCCCGGCTTGGTACCTACAAGGCTGACCTCTATTGTACGATATCAACTGAGTTTCCTTGTCCTATGGCTTTCAGTTGTTTGGAGCCCGTGGAAATCACTGGAGAGGGGAAATGAGGAGGAGGAAGGTATTTTGTTTTTCTTGTACTCATTCATGCCCACCACAGCTCAGTTGTATATAGTTGTGTTTCTTTCCCCATGGTCATAGTTTATATCAGTAGATCCTCTCTGTCAGCTACCTTCTTAGAGTTTCAGAAAATGTTCTCTCCCCCATTTTTCTCCCTAAGAAAGGTAATGGTTTCAAATTATCACTAGCCTCTGAGTGCTTTACTCTTTCTTGTTAGTATCTATGTCCCTTCCCATATCTCTGTAAATAGCACTTAATTAAACTCCTTTCAAATTTATCTTCAGAGGATGTCATCTCTTTCTTACCAAGTATCTGAATGGCTCACCCTCCTTCCCTCCATAGTTTATGCTTGATTTAATCCAACCTAAAGTTGAATTAGCTTTCTAGGGATCCTATATGTAGGGACTGATCCAAGTCTCACATATACCTTTAGGATTTTCTTCAGTCCTGAAACACAGTAACACTATAGTTAAGAATTTGTGTTTTTGTCCTTAAACATTTAACAGAGAAATCACTAATTCCCTAAGTCTAGTATGTACTAAAACTAAAATGAGTAAGCAGAACTCAATAATACATAATACAGTTAAGCCCTATTATTACAAGATTTTGCACACACACAGGTCAAATTAAGCCCTTTGAGACTTAAAAATATTGAGGGGAAAAAACAACAACAACAATAAGAGCCACAACAAAACAAAACAAAAATAAACAACCATAATTCAGAGACATTCTGCAGGGGAGGGGGAAGGGGAGGGATCAAAACGAGGACAGGAAGAACACAAGTGACTATGGTGATGTTGCCCGGGAAAATTGGTGGTGGAAATTCTACAGGGACTACACCCAAGAAAAGAAAGCAAACATTGTAAAAATAAATAAATAAAAAACATTATACAACAAAAGTCGAATACAATTCCCCTGAAGGATTTGCCTTACCTCAACAGTAATATTACAGAAGGGTTTCACTATATACAAAAAGCACAAATCAACATCTAAAAAGACAAATGGGGGCCTCCCTGGTGGCGCAGTGGTTGAGCGCTGCGCTGTGGAGCTGCCAGCAGCGTGTCATGCCAGTTCGAGCCCAGTGGGGAGAATCCCACATGGTGCGGCAGACCTCTCCTGCCTCGCCCGCTGCTCCCCTCAGCAGTGTATTTCTGATCTGCCTGTTCTGCTCCCCACTCTGTCTCTGGTGAGCCCTCTCACCGCCCCACGCCTATGGCCTGTACCCCAGCTTGTATGTATAAATAAATAAATCTTTAAAAAAAATAAGAAGACAAATGGGAAAAAATTCACTCTGAAAACTATTTCTGGGCAGTCTGTATTTGTAGTTATAGACTTAGAAACACGACAATATAATAATTTGCTACCAGCATGAAGTGTGGAGCTGGTATTGATTTAGCTTTAGTTACTTAGAAACAATATTGATCCTTAAGAGATACATTTCAACATTCTGCATTCAGGGTATAAAGTAGTTGCATCCAATTGATTAATAGACACTGCATATCATTTTTGTTTTTAATGAGATCTTTTTCTCCTGGCCAAGATATCAGTACCCCAGTGAAAGAATAAAAGTAGATTTTATAGCTGAAAAGTTAACATAAATGAGTTCGCATTCTAAGTTGTAAAAATTAAAAAATGACAGTTTCATTTTTAGAAAATGAGTGACTGGTGAAAAATGGATAAGACAACTTAGTGCCCATGGAGAAATAGCTACCTCTTTGCTCCCCTGACAATCATACCATATTCTATGCACATTTTAAAATTCACAGCTGAAGTTAGAGATGCAAAGTGTGCTTCCCAAATCTTCTCAAGTATATACCAAGGAATAGTGAAAGCATTACAAGAATTTCCAGATTTGTACATAAATCTCAAGTGGGGATTTGGCTCCTCTTGGTTCCAGTTAAAGTGTTGGGAATCCTTTATAACGCTGCAAGCTAACAGAGAGATTCTGGGTCACTTCTTCTTCAAGTAAGACACAGGGAATGGGCATATTTTCCCATACATTTGCAAGAATCACAAAACAAGATAAAAGGACAGAGGGAGACCAAAAATCAAAAAGCACTGATTGATAGAAATGCCTGGCTTTTAATACCAGTTCATCACTAAGTGGTAGTGTGATCTTGCACAAGTTTAGTTTAGCTCTCAGCTTTTCATCTGTAAAATAGTAACAAAAATTCCACTTTATATGAATGTTCTGGGAAGTCAATGAGATATTATATGTGATACAGCAAAATAATCATCACATAATTTTCCTCAATAAATGATTGCTTCATTTAATTGGAAAAAAGGCTTGTTTTTAAGTCACATTATCTAGTTAAAGCAATAAATCACATATCCTTGAAAAAAAGGAGAATATTTAAGGCATTATAGACTCAGGCGTCACATGGAATAATCTCAGGTCTCAAAATCAATATTTTTATGACAAATAACCACACTGTGGGCTAATAAGGGGAGTGGTAAATTCCTAAATGATGAGTTCTCAATAGCTTATGTGCCTGTGCTCAGAGATAAGACAACTGGTATTTCTATTGTTTTCAATAAAGCACAAAAGTAAACCTGTAATATGATGCAATTCTCATACAAGTATCAAAAATCCCTAGATAATCTGTTGCTTTTAGATTAATTCTGCCAATGTTCTCCTCCAATGGATAGAGATAATAAGAAATTCACTGTTTTGTCTCTGTGCCTAGCCCAGCAGGCTCAGCCTGCTAATGAGGAATTTTCAGAAACTGTCCAACGTGTTTAAGTATACTTTCAATTTATAAAGTGGCTTATAATTTTTTTAACGTTAACATACATGTGGATTTCCTACTCAGCATTGCAAGCAGGATTTATAGATTGACCGTTATTAGTTTATTTAAATGTACAGAGAAAGATTTGCACAAGTCACTCACACACACACTCACACACACACACACACACACAAACATAGACAAACTATAGCAACTGAGTTATATTCCAAGTATATATGATTCCAACAACACTCATGTCTCGGGTTATTCACAGCAGATACACACTGACTGAGCAGAGGTCTAAACAACCTAATTTAAGAATATCCATGTAGCAGGAAACAAGAGCACACTGGAAATTAGAGCAAGCCACAGAAGTATCTCCTGCTCTCACAGACACCTACAATTAGTAAAAGTGCTATCAACAGTAAATTGGAAGTAAAAGAATAAAAGTCTGAATGATTGGTACACACAGAGTTCATTAGACAATTTAAGTGAGGATTTGAACCCAGGAAGCAGTGAGCAGATTTCACTCTGTGAGAACTGTTCTAATAAACACAAGGTAAAGTTTAGTTTATATAGATAAAGAACTGTGTAGTTTATATAAAGAACTGTGAGTGAGTCACTGGTATCAACAGTTTTCCCAACAGGAGGGGATTCTGGCACTAAGTTATTTTGGCCTAAAGTTATGTTGAGACCATCTGTGTGTATAGGAAGGCAAATGCTGGGGTTAATCTCCAACTATCGGACAGGACTATGGAGAAGCAAAGCCTGGGTAGCCATTGTTTAAATCTTCTCTCTCTGGCTCCTTGCTCACTAGCAGGGGTTGAAAAGGCTGCCTTTAACCTCAGGAGGTAGATTCTTGCATCAGTGCTTCACACACTTCTAGCCTATGCAAATGACTTTGCTCTCTTGTCTGCCAGACCTGGGAGGGGGTGTCCCAGCACATTTTACATGTTCACACTGCTGTGTACAAGCAAACAAGCAAGTGCTCAAGAGAAGGGTTAGCTAGGGGAAGAATGCAGCTTCCCTAACCTCACCTACTACCTATGCTAAAGTACCAAATCCATCTTCTAGTATTTGCTGCTGAGAGAAAACATTCAAACTTTTCTATGGCCTTCATTTACTTTAAATATCCCCATTTTATTCCCATAGCTACCAAATTCCCAGGGGTCAAAGACTGGGCCACATTTCCTTTGACTACAGCCTCAATTCTGAACAGGACCTAGGCAGATAAAATAATTGACCAAGTCATACTATATGGGAATGTTCTACTTTTGGGGAGAGAAACCTGTAGATTACTAAAGCTTGCTGCTTTCAAAGAACAGTTCAGAATTCTCTGAGGGTTAAATTTAAATTACTTCACAACAGACTTAACAGCAAAACTTCAGATAAACTGGCTGTCTGAAGTGTACTTCAATGTGTATATACTATAATCAATCAAATTGACTGACAAAGATATTTGCAATCAGTTTACTAGGGAAAACTTCAATAGTCCTTTGGTCTTGGAAGTTCCTGATGTACTTATGATTTGCTTCAGAAAATAAGACTATTTATTAATAGTCATTTCCTCTTTCTAAGCACAAAACTGACAGGTTTGATTTTTCCACAGTAAAGTTATAGTTTCCTCTTAATAAGTAAATGTAAGCTCCATGGAAATTGATTAATGTGTTATTAATAACATCACTTCAACAAGTCTGAAGTGAGTACAGTAGCCACCTCTTCTTCCGTAATAGAGTATTTCCCATAGAAGGGGGAAGGCCCAGGTTCTCTGTCCCACCCAAGGAGGGTGGACTGAGCAGTAAGCAGAGGCTAGAAGAGACTGGGAAATGGACTTAGGAGAGGAAGGAAGGAGGAGAAGACTTGGAGGAGGTACATGGAGCAGAGAGACATGTGAAGCTGCACTTGCTTCTTAGCCTTGGACTTGTACCAGGGACTTAGGGGAAATAGAAAAAGAGAAAGGAAAGACACATGGGTGGGAGACCAGAGTGGAGGCTGACAATGGCAGCCTTTATCCCGAAATGTGATTTTGCTCTTTTCCTTCTAGACTTGCCTGGCCTTTTCCTGCCCCTTTCCTATGGATCCCACCAGAAGGTTCCTTAGACTTGTAGCAAGCTTTCAGTGGCCCCACTTTGGGCTAACCCAGTTTGAATGGGCATTTATACATGAGGGGATGGGTAATTTGGGGTGCCTCATTTGGAAACTATGTCCTTTCTCTTCTCTCTACTGCACATTAATTCAACTTCTTTTCTATTGGTGGCTTACACACTAAGAGCATATTTGTGTTTATTTTGGCGGACGGCAGAACCCATTTGGAGAATGCAGGCTTTAGTCTGCCCACTAACACCTTTTGACAACCACTCTTACAATCCAGATTTCCTCACTGGCCCTTATATCTAAGATGGTTTGTTCCTCAGCATCACTCTTCCATTCTACTTTGTTTATTAAAAAAATAAAAAAGGTAAAGGACAGCTCCCCCACTCCAGACCCCCCACACACACACACACAAAAGGTAAAGGACAACAAGCCTATGGGCCATGCTCTCATTGGTTTTCCTTAGTTTTAATGGGCAACCAAAACCTTCAAAGACCACAGGAAATACTGAGTGGAACCCCTATGTTCTTAAAACAGTGTGTATTTTCTGCTCTGTTTAATACCTATAATGCATCCTAAAGCAGCACTAAAAGCACCCCATCCCCCCAACACACATATCTCATTATTTGTTTTTCAAAAGACAAATCTGTCATTACTTCAAAACCAAAATAGCACAGAGCTACTGAAACATATGTAATTCTTTGCCACTACACTCTGGCTTCCTACTAGCATATGCGAATCTTTAAAACCATGCCCTATCAGACCTTGCTTGAAGAGGTTGCAGCTGCTTACAGTGAAAGTTAAAAGGGATACATCTATTTGCAGCTCTAAATATTCCATTAGATGGGAGATCCTGTCAGCACTCTGGTTCTAAAAGATGATCTTCAGAAGTTTCTAATTTGCCAGTAAAAGTCACTTCTAGTTGAGTTGGCATTCAGTTTCACCCCAGGGGCAATTTTATTTTTTAAACTTAGAGGTAGAAATCAACAAATTGAGCCATATAATTGACACCTCCACTGGCAGCAGCTGAAGAAAGGTGAGGTAGGGTAAGCATTCTCAAAGCAAGATCTGATTTGCACTCTTGTAGATGTACAAGGGGCACAATACACTTCCTTTCTTTAAGTGAAGACATTCAAATAGGAAGATTTCCCAGAGATTCCAAGGGCTTTCTTTTGTCAGATTCCTTCAGAATATTCATGTCTATTAAAACACCAGCTACTTTTTCATTGTTTCTTACTGGAATCACCCATTATCCTTTGGATGTTTTCAACTTAAAATAATTATTGGATAAATATAATTGTCGGATAACTGGTAAATACCAACTGCTAGGCATAAGAACCAGAAGACATGGATTTTAGGTCTGGCTCTGCCTCCACCTAGCTGTGTGACTTAATACAAGCATCTTTCCAATTTGAGGCCTCAGTTTCTTTAGTTTTCAAGACAATTATTACCCACCCTATTTCTGACATGGGATTATAAAAGGGACAAGAGAAAAAACAGATATGAATGCCTTTTGGAAATACACTATAAAGTTTTGTGTACCAAAGTTCAAATGATTTCTACTCGTAGATTATAAACTGCAAGGAACAGAGACTGACAATATTTATTTTAGAAAATGAGAAAAGGGGATTGATTTTACAAATACAGGACATGCTCATAAAAGCCCAATGCAAGAATTAACTACAAAGTCATATGGCAGCCTGTGTGTGTGTGTGTGTGTAACTGTGGGGGGGAGGGGTGCACGCATGCGCACACACACCTTATTATTCTCCTGCTAACCAATGTCTGTGTGTTCCTGACTCAACAATTCAACTAATTTAGTCTTTGTAATTCTTAACTCCACAGTCCCTAGAAAATCTGCTGTTCAGACAAATGTCATCAGCCACAGAAAGAGGGGCAGAATCTCGGTGAGAGCAGGGCAGAGTGTTCCTTCTCAGATGCGAAGCAATTAAGTTCAGGAAGATAATGGTGGTGATAGTGAAGAAAATAGTTGATACTTTACTGTAGAAGTGTGATGAGTATAAAATTACATAAATAACTTACCACTTTATTAGTCTCATTAAGCAGCAGAATTACTCGTCCCCAAAGCTCAGATGAGTTTGTCTACTTGGAACAGAGAAATGCTTCTGCGTTGTAAGAAGAGTGCAGGCATGGATCCTTGCTGTAACTAATGCTAAAAAAAATGAACATTATTAATACCTTCCTCTTTCTCTGCCATTCATGATTAATAATTTTTTAAAGTCTATAAAATGAACTTAATTGGGAATTTATGCTTTTTAAACTCAAGTTACATGAAATATTTCAACTGGGTTTTAATCTGACATTTTTGAGCCTTAAGTGAAGATATAAATGATTGAATTTGCCAAAGGACCAATCTGTTTGAAAATGGGTTAGCATCTCTAGCTGAGCTTTGCTAAACACATACTATCACTTCCTTTTCCTGCATCAAGCAAGGCAATTGCCAGTTTCACTTCTTTGGTCAAAATGAGTATTGTGCTGTGGATCAATCTAGGATCCCAGTAAATGTATCCAGCAGAGAATTTTGAAGGCTCTACTAATACACGAAATTTAGAGAGAGATTTCTTACAAATTCAAAATCAATCCTATTATTTGATGGGTAATGGTTGGGAAAGTATTAAGCATAGTCCAATCATGTAAATGATACGGAATGAAGAGTGTGACTTTGGTGTCACCAATCACCTTTGCAAAAATAGCAACATGAGCAGTTTACAGTGAGAGCAGAGACTCCTTACTTAACTGAGCCTGGCTTCTCTATAGTCGTATAGTCTAGCCACTGCATGAAAATTAAATTCAATAGATAAGTTATGGAGCCAATTCTGAGAAGAGGCAAGAAGCAGCCCCGGTGGCTGCAAGGTGGCATTTGAGTCATATTTTTACTTACTATGTATCTCTTCTGTGAATCCAGATACCTGAATTTTAATACATCTGCCCAAGTGAAAAGATTACAATGGAGCCCAAGGGAAAAACATCTTTATAATCTACTCTTATTTTCTTCTATTTCCTATCTCACTTTCCAGGACACCCATGAAGCATGAATCTCCCCAGAGAGGAAAACAAGAGTACAAGATGAGAAATAAAATATAGTCATCTTTTGAAGACTTTCACATTTACCTGCCAATCTCCCTCTTTCTTTCATACCTTAGCTTCTTTCAAATCATAGAGAAATGAATTGGGTTCCTTGTTGTGGTAAAATGGAATGTTTTCTGCCTTGTGAAACACACAGCTATACATTTAATGGATATTTATTGAATGCAGTGTATGTCACACAGTGTAGTTAGACATAGGAATATGAAGTTTTTTAGAAAAAAAAATCATTAGAGGGGGTCACAGCATATAAGAGAAGCCATCCAAGATTCTTGAGAAGAAAAATCCACAGACAGACAAAGGTTCTTGTCCAATGTATGGATTGGGTTGGGGACAATGGCACATGAAATGTAATTTTAAAGGCAAGTATCATTTGCCAGCCCAACAATCACCACTCTTACCTATAACATGTAAATGTTAACACACCTGCAACAAATGTTTTAATTCTAAGCACAATATAGGTTAAAATTTTTCAACTCTTAGTATGTTTCATAATCCCCTGATGATTTTATTAAAATGCAGATTCACAAGTTCCAACCTCTTGTCTTTCTAACACAGAAAATCAGTGGTTGGTACTAGAGATACACATATTTTTATCAAGTCTCAATGGTTCATATGGCTTCAGTTAAGCTACTGCTTCTGGCAGCCCATTGTTAAAATTCACTTAATATGAATGTATTAACTCATGAACTCTTTAGTGTCTCTTTAGCAAAAGTGGACTTACTGATTCTTGTGTAGGATTCTGTTTGGGAGAGAGGAAAGAGGAAGACTGGAATTTGAGGTACTGCTAGGGTAGGAAATCAGTAAACAAGAAACCTTACCCAGCCCAGGAGTAGCCTGAGGTAACTGCGAATAGGCACAGGATAGAGGTGGTTATCATAAAGCCAAATGAAAAGAGTGAAACGGGAGAGAATGGAAATTCAACTTAGATTCCTTTGTATCAAGCATGCCACAAAAGAAAAATATCAGTAACTTGTCCCAAGAAACCCGCCTGGGTCTAAGCAGGCATTTCTTTTAATGAACTACTTCCTTTCAGGGTAGCTCTTTCTGCCCGTGCGTGTCTGTGCAAGTGTCCTCTTCTCCCTTCCTTTCTTCTAATATACCTAACCATTGAGGGGGGGAGGGAGAGAAAAATATTGAAGCATTGGGAGAAAATGGCTATCTAGTCAATAAGTCATTCTGCCATCTTTCTTGGTTGCCTGTCATGTATAGTCATGCAGCAGTGTCACTAGGCAAGATACTGAAGCAAATCATGGCACCAGCAGAAACATTCCCATAAATGTTCCCAAAGGAATAGTGCCATAGAAAGAAATAGTGCCATGAACTACGGTTAGGAGACCTGGGTTCTATACCAAACTCACCACTATTTTTTACTTCATCTACTATTGGTTCATTTACAGCTCCTTTAGCTGGAATTCATTACTCAGCCCCAGCAGCCAAAACCACTGAGGAAGCCAAAAACTGGAGCAAGGAAAAGTGCTGAAGAGATGGGGGCCAGATAATATTCCCTCAAGCACTGCTCAAGAACATAAGACTTCACTTTGTCACTCAGCCATCTGACCAACTTAAGTTTCAAAATTCAAGATGGAGACACTCCCTTGTAGTCTAGTGGTTCGGATTCAGAGCTCTCAAAATTCAAGATGGAAAACAAAAAGGAAAATGACACACAGGCTGATTATTAAAGGCTGCAGGTACCATAAGTACAGCCAAATTCATCAACATCCAGCCTTTAGAGAGATGTATGCAAAAACCTTATCACTGATCAAGCATTGTACAGAAACCTAAAAAGTTTCCCTTTGGGGGAAGTTCCAGACCTAGGCCTGTGTCCTAAAAGGAGGGAAAGGTACAGGTTCTGTCCATATGGATGCTTATTCTCTAGGCAAAAGCCTGAAATTACAAATTAGATAACATGCGTCTTCAGGAGACAGTTACTCTTATTGTAAGATCTCTTTAGCCCCTTTGGAATCCCACAACCCCACACTACCCCTGACCCCACTGAACTTCTATTGCCCATCCCTCGGCTTCCCATGAAGCCCTCTGGCTCCCCCACCTGTTTCTGCTAGGAGACTACAGGTCAGAATTAGATAAACAGATATCTCTAACACTGTGAAAATGCACGTTTCAAAAACACCTTCAAAAGGGAATTCTAATAGGTGGAAATTTCAGGCTCTGTGAGGCATTTGGCAGAGGACAGAGTTGTTCCAAGGCCTGACTGCGAAATAAAAAAAAAATATTCTAAGGTCTCATTCTCCCATTTCTACACTTTCATTCTTCCTACTTTCCTACCCTTTAAAGTCAATCTTGCCCCTAAACAGGGATCCAGTATCTTCATTCTCTCACCTCATTTAATTACCACCTCATTGGCAGTTCCTTTAGAGTAGGATACCACATTCTTTTCACAATGGTGGGTACCTTTTTATTTATTTATTTATTTTTTAAGATTTATTTATTTATACATACAAGCTGGGGTACAGGCCAGAGGCGAGGGGCGGCGAGAGGGTTCACCAGAGACAGAGTGGGGAGCAGAACAGACAGATCAGAAATACACTGCTGAGGGGAGCAGTGGGCAGGGCAGGAGAGGTCTGCCGCACCATGTGGGATTCTCCCCGACCGGGTGTCGAACTCGCATCGCGGGCTGCTGACAGCTCCACAGCGCAGCGCTCAACCGCTGCACCACCGGGGAGGCCCAATGGTGGGTAAGTTTTAAGGTCCCTCTTTTCTTGTGGAGTAGCAGGCTTTCTATTGACAAGGGATTTCAGGATTTAGTGAGATCTGAGGTGGGGTGGGGGATTACAACCCTTCTCAGGTACCTTGAAGTGAGAGACTCCATCCAAAACCTGGACTGAAACCAAGCATAGACTTAGCATGTAAGTTTTATCTTGATATTACTCATGAGTGCTAGAAACAATGAAATTGCTATCTCTTAAATCACTTATGAAATGCTAAATCATTTATACCCATGTAATTTCTTTTTTTTACATATATATTTTTATTGTTATTTATATCTTTTACATTTTGTATTCCCCTTGGGTAACCCACCACCAATTCACCCATGATCCATCTCTGTGGTCCCTTGTGTCCTTTTCTACTCCATTTTGTGCCTTTATCATCCCCCTCTCCCCACCCCCCCAAGTGTCTCTCTCCTATTTGGTTTCCCTATAGTCCTGTTATAAGTGAAACCATTCGATATTTTTCTCTTTCTTTCTGGCTTATTTCGCTGAGTATGATCCCCTCTAATATCGTCCATGTCACTGCAAATTGCATGTGTTTATCTTCTTTGAATGCTGAATAGTATTCCATTGTGTATATGCACCACATCTTCTTGATCCAATCATCTATTTTTGGACATCTGGGTTGCTTCCATACCTTTGCTATTGTGAACAGTGCCGCAATGAATATACGGGTGGATATTTGGATTAGTGTTTTTTGTGTCCTTTCGGTAGATTCCCAAAAGTGGTATTGCTGGGTCGTATGGAAGCTCCATGTTGAGCAGTTTGAGGAATCGAACTGGTTACTTATAGGTGGTAGTTACATGCAAAGTAATTTGAAGTGGTAGATCACAGGAAATCTGTTGTCAGAGTGATTCTTGATTATATCGATGCATTTAAAAAAAAACTTGTTAACATTCTCATGGGCAAGATGAAGAAAGGCAGAATGTCTAGATAACAACTTTAACTGGTATGCTGACTAATGATTCAATATCAACTGGGAAGAAGATCTACACTAACCCACAAGACTGTTACCTTTCACCTTATCCTGTACAACATGGCAATCAGTGACTTGAATGAAGACATTGGCAAAATTCCAGAGGACAAATGGTTTGAAAGAACAGCAAATACACTGGTTGAAAGACCCAAAAATGTAAGTCAATCAGGAGTAAAAGTATCATGCTAGTCAGCTATTGAAAAAAACAACATGAATTTTTTTTATAATATATATTTTTATTGTTATTTATGTCTTTTACATTTTGCATTCCCCTTGGGTAGCCCACCACCAATTCACCCGTGATCCATCTCCATGGTCCCTTGTGTTCTTTTCTATTCCATTTTGTGCCCTTTCCCTTCCCTCCCTCTGGCTCCTTCCTCCCCCCCTCCCCCCCCACTGATTGTCTCTCTCCCA
>PVIJ01017207.1:0-30206 GCA_004024925.1 Scalopus aquaticus
ATGCCCAAGTTAATAATTATAAACTGCTGAGAACACAGTCTGTCACTGCACTGTCCAGAATTGTAGCCAGGAGCCATATGTGACTGTTGAACAATTAAGATGTGACTGACTAATAGGACCAAGGAGCTGAATGGTTAAAACAGAAGCAACATAAAACCTGTTTCTGTTGAACATAACCTCGTTGTTTCAGTAGGACCACAGTTCACTTTAACTGATATATTTCACACATAAACACACCGCTGGTTTTGTTGGTGTGAATTTATTTATTCACTTTGAATTTTTTTCTGTCTTCTAACTCTGGAATGTGTTTTTTTGAAGATTCTCTGCAGACAGTACAGTTTATATGATGCATGTAAGTCATCATTGTTAATTAAATAGGAATGCTTACCATTTTAATTAAAATATAATTGAATTGTTTTTCTAGCTAACAGAAGTATAGAACTATTTTGACATCAAAAATGAGCACACGTGCTGCTGCTACAGAATTGAGCGCAGATACACGAACTGGCTTATAGTCAGAAAAACAAAACAGAAAAGCTGTTTATTGTGTACAAAAATTTAAGGACAATAATGGGAATGACTGAGAGATGTTTTCAACAAATCTGTAGTGGAATTGACTAGATGTTTCCTTTCAAAAATGAAAAAAAGAATGAATGAATTTTGTTGCTTGAATCTGAAATAAATAGCCAATATATTTTAAATTTTTAGCAGGATGTGAATTTGTAACTTTGGCCACCTAGAAAATGGCTTGGTTTAACTCACAGAAGAGGAAATCATTTTTTAGTTGGAGAGTTGGTAAAGGAAATTACTTCCGCTACTGGTTTAATTAGAAAATTATGAGGAAAAAGAAAAATATAGTTTACTAAATCTTAGTGGCATTTAATTAAAACACCAAACAATTGCCTGTAGAATGCAAGGTCTTTCTAAGAGTATCAAACATTAACTGATTTGAAATTTGAAAAATTTTAAGTGCTTTTCTTTATAGTTAGGTAAGTCATACAGTACTTGAGTCATTGTTGTTTAATACTTTATGTGTCCTTTAGCTCAAAGGTTTAAAGATTTACAAAGAAATGAAGTATATTTGCATCCAGAATTATCAAGTTTGTGGCATAGGTGTTTTTCAGTGTTTTATGGATATCAAAGAAGAAATTCAGATGCACATGACAAGTTAGTTTGTGCCATGACAGGTTAGGTCAAATATCCTCTCTTATTTGAATTTTGCGAAAGTGACTTTTTTTTTTTTTTTCCATTGTTTCATTCCACTGTGTTCTGAAGCAAACTCTAAAAAATTGTCCTAAGTGCCTTGAGGTTTTCTCATCCGGACATCAGCAGTTAATAGACCTATCGAAGCAGACGCAAGAGAGCGAGGCCGTGCGTGGTCTGTGTTCTCTCCCAGCTCGGCGTTGCTGGACCTCAGGACATGCTTTGCAGTGATTTTCATAATGTTTGCTTCAATATAATATTTCCTTTCTTGACAAAGGTATGTTTGCCACATACTCGCTAGTATAGGAAACAAGACATGTGATTTGTTTTCTCCCTCATATTGTCACTCTTTTTGAATGAAATATATAGAAACTGTAAGGAAAAGGGAAATTTTATTTGTGCTCTCACAGGAGGATTGAGAATTTTTGTTGAAATCTAAGGTTTGCATACTATCAATCAGTAAGAATGATTTTACACAATTTTATGCATTTTGTATGCAGATTGTAATTATTAATAGCATTACATTAAATGGCTATGAAAACAGAATTTGAGGAGCATTGTTAGAGTTGCTTTTCAGTTTATGTTGATACTTCTTTAGATGCAATGTAGATAGTAAACAGTTCTTGAGTTAACCTGAATAGATACGTTTTAAACGGATATTCTTTTGCTTCAGAATCGAATGAGTTTTTCTAAAAACAAACAAACAAACAAACAACAACAAAAAATCTACACCAGTTTTGCCAATGTATGTATGAATAGGAAAGGAAAATGATTTTTTGATATTTCAGCTTTTGGAAAGCTTTGACACAGCCCAGGTGTGTGAGGTACTTTTTAGCAGCCCCTGGTGTGGGTGCGTTTTCAGGCCATGCTGGAGCCTACTACTGCAGCTAACAGCGGGTTCTCTGACCCATTCTTGAGCAGGCAGCCTGCACTTGGCTTTCACCTTCACCCCACTCCTCTTTGTCCTGATTGCTTTGAAATCTAAACACAGATCAAGTATCCCTGAAGGAAATTTGTATCTGAATGGAGATGTTCTGTCTGTGTAAGGTAATAGATTTTGGAAGAAGTTAATCTAAAAAAAAATACCATGTCATTCATTTTTCATTATCATTGGTAGGAGAATATTTTGGATATATTTGGTTAAATAAATATATTATTAAAATGAACTTTTACTTATTTTTGTCTTTTAATAATTTGACTACTAAAATTTAAAATGAAACATGTGGCTTACAATGTATTTCTATTGTTATTAATGGCCAACCCCCCAGGAATATTCAGTTAGTGAACACTGGCATTAATCTGGTTGCTGATGTGATGGTGATGACGGTGCTGTATCGAATGCTTTCTTCTCACTAGATGGTAAATTCCGTAAGGGCAGGCAAGGCATCTTACCCGTGTTTATTTGTCATATCTCATTGCGTGGCCTTCTAGATATTACTAGACATTTATCCACTGATTACTCCAGGGTCTGCTCTTGACATTTAAAGTACAGACCTACAATTTTTCTTTATCTTCAGGATAATGGCATGGTGATCTCTTTGAGTACTCTAGTGCTTGTGCACATACAGAGACACGTAACACACACTCATACACACACATGCACTAGCGTTTTGTTTAGTCTTCTTGAAGGAGGGGCTAATGAACAATCATTCTTAATAATGGATTGTTGAAGAAGTAATTGTTGATATGTATTGTAAAAGATTATTTTGTCCTGTACCTTCCAAGCATTTTTATGCACCTTTAGTAGTTGGAAAGTTTTAAAAACTGTAATGGCATCTTGTTTTTGTTGAAACATTTTTATTTTGATTGAAGGAGAAGTACTGCACAAATAACACTGCAGTTTGGATTAGAGAAATTGGTTTCATATTCTGCCAAGTTTTCTAACTAGCTCTGTGACCTTGAGCAAGGGATTTAAGCTTTCTGAACTTCAATTTTCTAATCCGGAAAAATGGGGATAATATCCTCTACCTCACCAGGATGTTGTAAGCTATAAAGGGGAAAAACATCTTAGCATACTTAGCAACCATAAGGAGTTATAGACATGTAAGATATTATTATTTTGATAGAAATAGTCATTAATACTTTGAAGAACGTATACACTATAATGTGAGGTTGAACTACCATATCTATTAAGGAAAGCTTATCTGAATGTAAGTCTAATGTTTTGGTAGAAAAAATTATTCTCAAACAAGTTTTTTCAAAATGTGTGATCCAGATCTATAAAACTATAGTCAGATACGATACCCCAAATAAATCATAAGCATTAAGAGAGAGAATAGTCGGGAAACAAGGCAGCAAAGATTTAAGTATTATAAGATTAGTAGACCAGAAGGTGCTTGTGATCAGATTAGACTGAATTAGAGACACCTGGTTTTCAGCCTAAGCCCCTGGCAAGGCCAGGGATTTGGAGCCTGGTGCTACTGTGACTGAGATGGGAGGTCATGTCCAAACCTTGCTAGGCTGCAGGCTGTTTTTTAACGTAGAGAATCCCCCCGTCCTCCCCCATCCCTGCCTCCTACCCCTCCATACCCTGCAGAACTCTGCTTTTAAGTGGGGTGCTCTCAGTAGTGCTTTCTTTTCTTTTCTTTTTTTTAAGATTTATTTATTTATGCATACAAGCTGGGGTACAGGCCAGAGGTGTGGGGTGGTGAGAGGGTTCACCAGAGACAGCGTGGGGAAGCAGAACAGACAGGTCAATGGAAATACACTGCTGAGGGGAGCAGTGGGTGAGGCAGGAGAGGTCTGCCGCGCCATGCGGGATTCTCCCTGGCCGGGAGTCGAACTTGCGTGGCCGCTGCCAACAGCTCCACAGCGCAGTGCTTAACCGCTCCGCCACCAGGGAGGCCCCACAATAGTGCTTTTTAATCACACCTATTGTCCAGATTTACAAAGGCTGTGGCCCAATCCAATTTCAACCCTATCTCAATTACGGCTAAGTAAAAGCAAAGCATAAGTTTGAACCATTCTCTGAGCATCTCAGTGCTTGTGCCCCTCCGTTCCCGTCTCTTCACACAGCGAGAGCTGCAAGGTCAAAGAGTCATGTACTTCTACTTTTAAATAAGCGATTTCTCCCCCAAATGGTTTTTGGTACCTTCTCTGATTTGGCAGAACTCTAATGTATCTTGGAGCCCAACTTAACTAATGTAGAGTTTGCCTAGTTCGCAAAATTGAGGTTTACCAGTAGATTCTACCCCCAGATGCCTGGCCGCAGTGAAATCGGCATACTGCCAGCTCTCCTTGGGAGGGGTTCTCTGACCTGCTGGCTCCTCCCCACAGCTCTCCAGACACTGTTCTGTGAGAGCGCCCCCATTCACTACTGCGATGTGCAGCCTTCTGGGGAGATTCTTCCCAGTTTCTCCACTCACCCTCCGTAAACATGCTAGAATTGTATCCTCTGTCAATGATTTTAAGTTACCGTAACCATAGTCTTCATTTTTGTCTTCCTTCAGTGAGCTACAGTGTTTCCAGTGTGGGGGCTCCAAGGTTGCAGAGCAAATCTGAAATGCACCAGGGAGCCCTTAAGTGACACTTCAGTGATCTATCCACATATTTTAAGAACAATCTTAACTGGATGGTCCCTCTTAATTATATCCATAAACGCAGTTGGGATAAAAACAGCAAGAATATTTGTAAATAAACCGTGCTTGTCACCAGCAGCAACATTTTAGTACCAATCTGTTCAGATTGTGCAGTAAAATGGGGAAGGATATAGCCATCAGTATTTGAGGATCTTTTTGCTATTGTTATGACCTTTTTAAAGCCGCAAAACAAAAGGATATTTGTTTTTCTTCCTTCCTTAGCTAGGGCACAAATTATAAAAAGAAATGTACAAGGAAATGTTAATAAATCAGGTAAATACTAAAATTTCATAATTCTTCCCTTTTCAGTACAGTTTTTTTTTCCTTCCAAATTTAAAGTTTTTCATTAAGCATGGCCTTGAACACTGGACAAAGTGCAGCTCTGTTTAAGGGTACCTGCAAAAAATCATTTCCTCTATAAATCACTTGCATGATTAGAGCTACGTAAGCATGTGCTTTGCAAAGAAACAGCCTGTAATTGTATGGACTGTCACTTCAAGAGATAATAGAAAGGGAAAAGGAAAGTGAGAGGAAAGCTTATTTTCAAAATTTGTATTTATTATATGTCCATATACTACAGTATCTATTAGTGTATGTATTATGAGATACATAGAGATACTACAAAGAGGTTATTATTTAAGTATGAAATTTACCAGTCATTTGTTATTAACTTGCCTGCAGATCTATACAGATCTTTCTCAATGTGTTTGGAGCCCTGAGTTATAAAAACTTTCAGTTAGTATATTGTTCTAAACTTGAAAGGAGTCATTCACACCCGCACTGAACTGGCCAGTTAAGCAGATCTTTAAAAGGATTGTGACCGGGATATGCTTCTTGTATTCCCTCTGCTTTTCCCACCTTGATTTCATGCTCAAGTGCAGTGATTTATTTCTCCAGGGCACCGAGCCATCCACGATGGTAGTATTTCATAGCTTGCCTTTCATCCACACAGCCCCACCACCCTGTGCCCATGACTCATGCATCTACTGGTGTTTCCCTGATAGCACAACTTCTGATTAGCTGTGTGGGCTACCTGCTTACTGCTCTCATCCTGTCCACGTGTGGGTTTGCTGAGGCATGTGAAATGTGGCGGTCCGCGCCGGTGTCGGAGCATAATCCTATCTAGGCCAGGAAATGCCTGGCCGCCCAGATACTTCTCAGAGCAATAGGGCAGGGACTAAATCTCTTACTTCCTTCCTGTCCTCTGTTCCATAACACCTATGGCCCAAGTGGCTGTGTGATAGCCACTAATCTGGGCACTTTGCATTGTTAATACCTCCGAGAGAAAGCACATTTTGTGTTAAAATACCTGTAGGCTCGTCATTATGGAGTGATCGATCCTATTACTGGAGCGGATTGCCGTGTAAATAATTCATTACAAATCTAGATTGTCGCTCAGATCCTTGCTGAGGTCTGGGACAGGTTACTGGGTCTCACTTTACCTCAGCTTGCTCTTTGTGTGATGGAGATAAAAGCGCCAACGACAGGGCTATTGTGAGCAGCGATTTATGGATGCCTGCTATTGCCGACCTCATTCTCCTCTTCCTCGTCTTTGGTAGTGATAGCACAGATGGTTTTACCTCTGAAGGATGAAAGTTCTCGCTTGAATGTCAGGAATGGGAGAGGGGGAAGAGTAAAACACAGAGGTTCCAACTAAAAGAGCTTTTACACTTAAAAAAGGAAAGAAAATCAGTGATATGCGGTAGTATTATCTGGGTCTTACTTCTGTGGAGATGAGCAGGTCCAGGCCCCCTTCATGTGTTCGTATAATATATATATCTCCGGATACGTCGGTGTTAATAGCTACCTTGGGATTTACTGTCGAGGCTTTTAAAGCAGCTCCCGGTCTCTATTAGAGTATCTCTGTGTTGTCTCCCCTTAATTACATCATTAAAAATAGTCTTTTGATATCCATAACTGTTTCCTTTCTGCCCCCCCACCCCATATTTTAACCCATCAATCCCATTTTCTTTATAATGTTGCCTAAATTACAGAAATTAATTTTACTATGTGACATTAAGGTTATTACCACTGCTGGATTATGTAGATATGCCTAGAGTTCAAATTTTGGCGTTTGCATTTTCTTCTTGCTCATTAAACTCGGAGTTTACAATAGTCATTTACAATTTCAAAGGAACGTTTTTTTGAGGCAGGTTTCATGGGAATTCTACCAGTGAAAATTTGCTGACCTGTATCAAACTAGCATTTTTGAGTGGTTTTTAGGAGATAAAATGAGTCCATTTCAGACATGTTCTAGAGACATAAGAACAAGCCAGTTGGCAAAACACAGCCTACCAGAAAAATGGATAAAAAATATAAAAGATAACTCATTCCCAGAAAAACAGCAAAAAAAGGTGATAAAGACAAAACACGAGTCTTTATTTTCTTTTTTTAAAATTTGATTTATGTTCTTTACACTATTGTATATCCCCTGTAGAAAACACTTGACTCTTAAAAATAAAAACAAAAGCATCTTGTTTAGCTCTTCAAATTGGAAAAGAGTATCGAAAAAAAATAATCTTTCAGGTCATTTCTTCCCATGGATATTTTACCATATGTAAACTTTCGTAAGAATATTTACCATGGACTTGAGACTTAACATCACAGCCTCCTGCCCTTGAGCATGTTTGGGGAAAAGAATTCAGGGTCATGGGACAGCAGCATGTGGGGTGACTGGCAGCACCCGGCTGCTTTCTACAATGGTGGTGTTAACCTCCAGTCCATTTCGGTTTCCTGGAAGGTATGTGCTTGCAGCAGAGCCCGCCGGGACTCCTTTGTGTGTGCCTGAGGCTGCCTCAAGCCAGGGAGCACCAGCCTCAAGGGCTCTGCTCCACGCAATGGCCTGGTAGAGGGGGCGTTACATGGACTGTCCTCGCTAAAGGGCACCGACCACTCCTCGTTGTTTACTGGTCACACGTCTGATTACTGCGCTCCTCGCCAGCAGATGGTGAATCAAAAGAAGTGAAGTTAGTTCTTTGGCAACAGTAGCTTGCACAGGGAAATCATTTTCATCTTCCAAGACTACAAGAGATGGGAGTTACTTGTATATTTTAAATACTGGTGGGCGCCTTTTTTCCCATTAATCAGTCACTTATGCCTCTGCTGAAAACACTGGTTAACAAATTTTTACAAAAGTCATGTTATTGAAATAAAATTAGTCATTTCCTATCAATTTGTATGTGCTCAACACGAATATGGCAGTCAAATTCTAATTTTGGCTCTAGTTTTGTTTGTAATTTGCAATAAATTGATGTTTACATCATGAAATGCATGCCAATAGTAATAGACCTACAGTTAATACCTGTAAAAAATCAAGTCATAGACTACTTCTTAGATTTCTTCGCTTGTCTCTTTTACAGCTGCTCAGGAGCATCTCTGGGGAGTGTCCAGCAGTAGTCAGCCAGCATTGTAGTGGACCATTTTCCCTGCTATCTTTGTTCCATTGATGCGATATCTTGATGAAAATGTTCGCCATGTTCCTCACTAACCATACCACAGTTTTCAGGGAAGAAATCCAGATGGGAATGAATGAAGTGGATCTTTAGAGACATATTGCAGCCAAGTTTCTGGTACTGCATCATCATGTCTTCTATTAGTTCCTTGTAGTTTTCTGCCCTAACATTCCCAAGAAAATTTATAGACACTAGGCAAAAAGCATTCCATGCTTGTTTCGCATCACCCTGTAGCAAGTTGTTGAACTGGTCATTTTTGAAGGGCTCTCGAATCTGAAGACCCACAAAAACTCCCTCTTTAATCTTTGCTTTGCTTTTGTTGTAAAGTATTTGTGACATCTTCTTCTAGAAGATTCCATTGTTGGAGTCTTGATCCTAGCAATTCTGCCTTGTACTGGGATAAGTCCAAATCACAAACCAGGTCATTTAGTTCTTCCTGTGTTAGTCTTTGTGGGGTTGATGATGCACCACAGTGAAAATCTGGATCACTGCATGCTGATGGAACAGGAGAAGAACAGGTCGGCTCACCCTTGTCCTCATCAGATGAATCAAGAGAATATTCTGCTGGAGGTTCTGGAATAGGAAGTCCCTCACCATGTGGAACTGGTCTCAATGCAGACAGAATGTTTGATTAGACTATTCTTGACTTCTTTTGCTTCGTTCTTCTGCCGCAAAGAGGAGGAACCAAGCAGAAGTGACAGTCTTTTCTGTGGTTGCTTGGCTCTCTCCACACCATGGGGACTGCAAACGGCATTGATGGTCTTTTGCCATTTAACCACTGTGAAAGCTGTGTTGTTCATATAGCACAGCATATATGCGGGGCCCAAGGCTTGTCTTGGTCACCAACCTTGCATCCAAAGTAAAGATGATAAGCCTTCTTCACTTGAAAAGTGCTACTTTTCTTCTGGTTGGCAAATGTCACTTCCCCACAAATTGAGCAGAAATTGTCCACGTTATGAATATACTTTCGAGGCATGACTGTTCTGTATTGTGCCTAAATGGATAAAATAATAACAGTTCTATGGAACAGTAGTTTACAACTGTCTCACACAAAGTCTGAAATCTTTTCAATGCTCAACCTTTCCAACAGGGCTTTCTATAGTGCACTGCTGACGTCAGCTTACTTCAGCAGCTGCCTGGCAATAGTATTGCATTGCATCAGAAAATGATGCAGTCAACCTTGGATGATGTGTGCATGATGGTATTATGCAATGCAATGCAATATTACATCATTCTAGGCTGATTTAGGATATTGTTGCAGTCCTACTGGATAAATTTACACGGTGAAACATATAGAATGAATTATATGAAATATCTTCAAAATGAGAGCCAATAAAAAATTTTCAGGGTTATATTCATGTTCAGCACATCAAGATACTACAGATTAGGGCCTTTTGAAGTCACTAACGATCTCACTATTGACCAGTGTAATCGCTGGCTGTGCTCTTGTTCTTCCCCCTGGCATGGACCCATGTGTTTCACTTGATTTTCTGCTGTAGACAATAAGTCGGTCTCTTTATTGTGGATCTTTTCAGCCTATTTTTTAGTGGCAAATTCCGAGGTCTGAGAGTCCGGAGGCTTTTTTTTTTTTCTTGGTGCAATTTCTGCTCCTTCCTTGCTGTGTGACTACACTAAACTTTTAACTTCTTTGAACCTCAATTTCCAGGTCTGTAAAATGATGGCGTTGGTTGAATGAATCCCCGTGGTCTCTTGAATTCTTGTGTTTGAAGGAGATTTTAGCCAATGATTTGTGTCACAGACATGAAACAGTGACAATCCTTCTCCAACAGAGTCAGCCTGAGGCTTCCTCACATGGCTGTGGCTGGTCTTCCTCGTGGAAGTTTTCATTTAACTCAAAACAGCACCCACTGCTCGCCACTGAGGTGCTTTCTTGTTTCTCATACTGGGGTTCCAGATGACTTGGATATTGTAATTGTGATTAGCTGAAAGAATGCTTATTTTAGAGTCGGTAGAATACAGAAGTTAAAGAGCATAAAAGGCTTTGTAAAGGATCTTTACTGAAAGGCCGTTCGATTTTCTGATGCTTAAGATGACCGTAACAAAGGCCTGCCTTTTATGAGCGCAAGATGCCTTTAGCCCAAGACTCCTTGTCTCGTTCTGTTCAAGGAAACTGCCAG
Source organism: Scalopus aquaticus (assembly GCA_004024925.1). Taxonomy (NCBI): domain Eukaryota; kingdom Metazoa; phylum Chordata; class Mammalia; order Eulipotyphla; family Talpidae; genus Scalopus; species Scalopus aquaticus. The sequence continues at coordinate 10,372 of PVIJ01017207.1, forward strand.
GCACTGCTGAAGCCGAACCATACAGCACAACATAGCGTGCAGCCCCTTGGGAACAGGTTCTCAGATTGCCTAGGAAAGTGTCCTTTTCACTTTTCCCTCTGGGCTGTCTTCTGGGCATCCACATTTGGAAAGGAGAGAACTTTGAGTCCCTTCAGCCGGGGGAGATGTGCCTGCATGGCCACAGTTGTGTGGACGTGGGGTGGACGTGAGGGTCGGCCAGTGCTTATTTCAGTCATCTGTGGCCACCAAGAGAAGGGGGAAACTTTCTGTACTCTATTCAGCTTTTGATAGCTGTGAAATTTAGGTAATTTTCATACTCTCGGCAAGGTATGGTTCAGCTCATTTCTGGAATTCCTCTTTATTTTCATGGGTATTTATCTGGAACATTTCTGAGGACTGCATGAGAGGGGGAGAACAGAGACATCCACCTACTGGGAACTTAGGCGTCAGGTACACCTAAATCTGGCCCTTTTGGACCCCGGGCCATGACCCTAACCTCAGCACTAGTGCCCCTCCCCCCCAAAATACACCCACAGCCCAGTCCAAGTCTACCTCCGAACAACACTGGGTGGTCCCCGAGCAGTGCCTGGGCTGAAACAGCACCTGGAGAAGCTCAGCTGTGGCCCTGCCCCCCTCCTCCAAGCTTTGCAGTGCTCTGAAATTAAGGACAGCTTGGGTTGGGATCACTTGATGAAAGCACTATTTAATACATAAAACACCCTTAATGGAAAATACCTAAATCAATTTGGTTTCAAAATGTCTTTGTCTTGGTCTTTTATTTGACACGTCTACCCAGGTCTTGGGTGGAGGAGGTGGAGAAAGGAATTATTACCTCGGTCAGTGTAATGGCAGTGGGGTGGGGAGAGGGGCTTGCATTCTAGTTCTGGCTTCAGCTCTGATGGTGGGACAGCAGGCAAGTGGACTGGTCTCCCCGTTCCCTGGGCAGCTCAGATGCCAAGTGACTATCTGCCTTCCAGGCCGGGTTCCTTTGAGAACAAGAGGGGAAATATTTCTGCATCTTGAATATGTTAAAACTGGGATGGTGACTTAAAGCTGTACACAACATTTAATAGGAAAGGGATCCCCTTATTCACCATATGCAGAATTAAACGTAAAAGAATCACAGTCGAACATTATCTCTCCAATTAATAAGTTTTTGTAACTAGGACCGAACTCTGGAGTTTGTGCCATGGTAACTGGGGCCTCAGTGAATGAGCAGGAAAGCTTGTCCATTTCCGCCCCTTGGTTCCCAAGGAGCATCATGTCAGAACTTAATGGTTGTAGCTTCTCAGTTGCCAGGACATTTCAGTCGTGGGTCTAGAAGCCGTCGCTTCTAGAAGCCGTGTTCTTCTAGAGAGACAGAAAGGATGACCCCACTGGCGAGGCTGACGCCAGCTGGCTGAGATACTGAGTCTCCCAGCAGGGCCCCTGGGGACCTGGGGAAGGATGAGGGGAGGCCAGCTGGGTTCCCTGGGCCAGAGACCAGGAGCCCGCGCTCTGCTGCTTTTCCCACTCATTGTGCAGTCTGGGCCCTATCACTTGAGAGACCTGGCAAGGAAGTGAGGAGGAAGTGAGTGCCACTGCTGGTTCAGAATGTTCCAGTGTGGTTGGAAAGTTTGAGAAGCGGCCTGGGTGAGAAGAACAAGACCTTATTGACAGGGTTCAGTCCTGGTCAGGTCTGTTTCACATCAGCTTTCTACATAATCACCACTCTCCCTGCCCCCGAGGATCTCCAGCACTTTCTCTGCCCACCCCCTCCTTTTTAAAACATTCTTTGCTGCTACGGTAGAACACAAAGCATTTTAACTTTTTATGCCAAGGTAAATTATAAAATGTGAATGGAATGGTATTGCCTCTTTCAAGGTGATACCACTGCTACTGAAACCAAGACGGAACTTCATACTTAAGTATACTCATTTGCTATGCTTTTTCTATGAAGTTGTTTCCTCATTGATTGATGTCTGATGATTCTCAAACTTTTGATGGTCGATGCGGGATACCTCGGCCTGGTCTGGATTGTCCAGCCCTCTCTTCTGACTTAGTTTGCATAGTGTGTATATACAAACCCACGATTGTGTGTCCGTCATAAGATCGGGAAGAAAAGGAATATGCCAGGCTGTTTCTCTTTTCCATGTGAGCCAGAACGCTGGCATTAATTTTCCTAGCATCGGTGTCAGGAACTCAGAAGGAAGTGGCTGGAGCTTTATGGAGCCACAGACTGGGTGCCTGGCAAGCTCGCTGCTGCCCTCCTGCAGTCCTGCATCACCCTTGCAGCAGTGAGGGGAGCACGGGCCGCCCCGTCCCTCTCAGGGCCTTCAGGCTGTCTCCAGGCCCAGCTTTAGTTAGGTCGTGATAACCAGACTTCGAGGTAACTGTTACAAAATGTCCTCCCAACTCATGTTCTGAGTGAGGCTGGTGATTTTTTAAAAACAATTTAAAAAAAAATAGTTTTACTAGAATGAGGTTTTCTCACCCTTTGGCCTCTGAATTGTCTAACTAGATGGCTCTCATTTCTTTTTCCTAAAAGTGGCACATAAAATGCTTTAATTGAATGAACTCCTCTTAGCCAGACATTTTTAAAGGAATTCTCAAAAACCAGTTGAAAGTCTGTTTAGTCAGACACCTTCATTGTCCTGTAGAGATTGGCTATGTGATGAGGACACAGGCAAACGAAGTACTTAGTATTTTACAAAAAGTAAAGGCCCTTCTTTTAGTTAAAGTGCATGTGTTGTGTGTACGTCATATTCAGCAATAAGAATATCAGTCTGGTCTCCCCCACCTCCCCAAACCGTTTCTGTGGTGACCTTCCGGGATCCCTGGGTTGGACAGCAGCTCCCACTGCCTTTCCCCTCTCCACTCGCATCTACTGCAAGCGCCAGAGCCCCTATGCCACCCCTTCCCCACTGATTCCTTTCACAAACCCCAGAATTAGCCACATTCCCCTTTTACGTCCCTGTAACAGAGGCCATTTGCTTTGTTGCACGGATTTTGCAGGATTCACACAGCTGGCAAGTGGCCAAACAACCCCAAGTCTTTTGATTCCGAAGCTGTATGTTCGTTCTGCTGCCCCTTCTCACCCTTGGGGTTCAGGCTCTCTCTGCCGTGCCTGTGACGCCATCACACCGCACAGGAGACGGGGAAACGCGGGCGAGCCCTGGGCCACACTGTGACCCCATCCCCCGCGCGCTTGTTTTTTCGGTTGCCATGGCCTTTCATTGAAGCTCCTGTAGCTTCTCAATGCTTTTCCCCAAACCCCCAGCCTTGGCTGCCTTCCATGCTGGTCGTGATGGGTCTGACATTTGTCCCTTTTCCTTCTCTTCCCAGGATGGCTCGTACTTGGCCGAGTTCCTGCTGGAGAAAGGCTACGAGGTGAGTGACTCCGTGAGTGAGCACAGCCCGCAGAATCGCTGAGACACAGAGGCCTGCTGCTTCCTCTGTGGCCGTCCCCCTGTGTGTGTTTTCCACGGAAACTCCGATAACAAATTGAAATCAGGGGAGGAATGTGCTGCTCGCTTGTCAGCGTGCCAGCTCATTGTGCTATTTATCTGCTGGGGAGCACTGGTGGCTTCCCCCCTGTTCCCCAGCACTGAAGGGCTCTGCACGCTTCCCACATTCTCAGATAAAGCCACAGCCCATGTCCACTAAGAGCTGGAACATTATTAGGCTTAGTTTATGATGTAATGTGTTGCATAAAAAAGCCCCACTTGCAGTGAAGTCACTTAATTCGGAAATTGCATAGAACAGTAAAAACTAAGCTGATCTTTGGCAAGCTTGAATGAAAAATTTACACTTAGAGAATTCTGCATTGCGATAGGCAGCTGTACGCTTTGTGGATGCTGGGACTTTTGGGTTTGAAGCTGTCGTCGTCACTGCCACCCCAAGCATGGTTGGCCTTTCCTTCTCCTCTTCCTTCAACACTCTCTGCTTTTTTAGAAGAAACTAGGGTTTTTATAGACTTGAACTTGGGTGTAGCTCACTGTGCGCACCTGACCTTTTGAAGCCTTTCCAGGTACAAACATCTATATAACTTCATGCTTTAGAGACAGCAAAAACCTACCCAGTGCTCCATGTGCTTTGCCCAGTTTGGGGGTGCTCACACGAAAAATTTTGAATTCGCCTGTCTATCCCATCTGCAGGCACGTGGTGGAGAAATCAAACTAGCCAGGGCCAGTGGAGCAGCAACAGCAGGGGAGCCGCACACAGGTGCCAATGGCGTTGGGAGAAAAGGAAGCTCTTTTCCTTCTGTAACTCACCATCTTTTGTGAGAGTCTTGGCTTTCAGACTTCAAGAAGTGGGAGGAGATGTGCCCAGCACCTCCTGCCCCCTTAAAATAGCTGGCTCTGCATTGCCTGGGGGCAGAACAGGGCAATGCCATCATGAAGCTGTCCAAGCACTCACTTCATAGGCGCCTTAATAATGGAGTGATAAATACTCTACGGGGAATCTGAAAGTCACACATGCAGCACACAAGAGCCGGCCTTAGGTAAAGACTGGTATTTACTCAGGCGAGATGACCTCGGTGCTTTAGTGGATGGAAGGACAGGTTTGGCGAAAGAGAAATTTCAGATGTTGGGGCCGGCTGAAAGATGCGAGGCGGCTAGAGAGAAGTGAGTGCTGTGCTTGTGCACCGAGTGCATAGGAGGAGCAGCTCGCTGAGGAATGGTTGCCTTTGTTCAGGACCTGCTGCCCCCAGGTATGGCGCCTAGGTGTAGCAAATATTTTAAGCTGGAGGAGTGTGAGAAAACAGCAGAAGCGGGACATGTCACATAAAACTTGCATTGAAGAAACTTGTGTGCTTTTCTCCTGTTAATCTTTGTGGGTTTAATGGAGTAGAGGGGAAAGTTTTCCTCCGCCCTCTGAGGGTTCCTGGCTGGGTCTGGAAACTAGACTGAAAAGCACACATGAGTTGTATGTAATGCGAGAGCCTTCATAAGGAAATGAAGATCCGAGTCCTTTTATCTTAGGTTTGATGACGAGGAGACAGTTGTGGGGAAACAGGACAGGTCAAGGAGTATGAGGTGCTTGTAGTGAGCAGGGCAGACTAGTGAAAGTCTGCTTATAGGGTTCTCGCGGTATCCCCTTGACAGGTTTAGGGAGGGCACCTGTCACATGAGCGTTTCCTGCCTGTTTCAGGGGAGAAGTTTGGGGGTGGTCACAGTAGCCTCCCCGCTTCTGTTTCCTCACATCTTCAGTCTGAACTGCTCCCTCTGCAAGGTTCTACACTTTAGGGTGGTATATCCTGACCCTACCATGACCTTGGCAGTTTTGAAGGGAGAGGTGACATGTCAGCTGGGCGGCTGGGGCTGTGGGGGCCTGAGATATGCTTGCAGGCTGGGCTCTGGGTCTGAGATCCGAGATGAGGGTGCAGCAGCATGCAGTGTGAGGGCTAGTCCTGGGGAGAGGCTTGCTGGGTGGTATGAGGGGTGGCCTTTTGATTATGTGGAGGACTCGTGATACAGTCCCGGGTTGGTCTGTATATAGTGGATGGTCTGCCTGTTCCCTAAGTGCCACAGTGCAGTTTGTCTTTCTGGAAAGATGGGGAAGAAGATTCACTTTAGAAGCAAAGCCTCGCCTCCCTCCCTTTCAGGCCACTCATGAAGGAGCTGGCTGACTTCAGCAGGCAGGTGGCAACGTTCCTCAGTGAGTGAGAGACTTAGAAATAATGCAAGGAGAAGCTTGGCCTGCCAGGTGTTGTCTTCATCCCACTGGGATTTATAAGAGCAGGCTTGGTTCTGATGAAGACAATAGCTTGCCCACTTGACAGATCAGCGTTCATGGGAGGAGTGAGTCATTGAATCACTGATTGGCAAGGGAGGAGAAGCTCAGGAGCGAGGTCCTTAAATGGAGAAGGAGATGTGTGGACAACAGAGATGGAAGGCAGAGGGCTGCGGAGCACAAGCAGAAGAGAGTCCTCCTCACAAGGGAGATGTGAGCTTGTCGGCCTGGAGCCGTGAAAAGATGAGTGGGGAAAATGTGCTCAATTTTAATAGGCTGTTGTCTTCATAAGCCGTTAAGAGGAATTCCACAGTGATCCAGGCTTTATCTTTTTGTGCTTAGTTCAAAATAAATGTGAAGGTGATTGTTTTGAGGAGGCTGCAATGGTAAATTTCTAGAATGATCAGCCAGCAGCCCTTGTTACTCAAGACCGTGAGCCAAATGGACAGGGAAGTAAAGTGCATGCAGTAGAATAAAAGGGGGGCATACCTGTCCACACCTGAATCTAGGGGGTCAACATCAGCCATTTCTAACTTGGCAGGTTCCCGGTCTTTGGAGTGAATCCACCACCTTTAGACAAAGATGGTAGATGACATGGGAATCTGGGGATCGGCCTTTCTGACAAGCCCCTACTTGTTGCTGATGCTGCTCTCTTGGGTGTTTTGGGAACCACTGTCCCCAAGAGGACATTTCATCTTGAGGTGAAGATGAACCGCATTCTTAAACATCTTCATGCGGGCAGCCTTGCTTCTCAGAGCGCTGGTTATTTTGAATCTAGCCTTTGTATACGGAACATCCACTTGGCTCAGAAGTAAACTGGAAACTGCATTCTTTGGGGTAACAAAGTATCAGCCAGAAACAAATCAATGCTGTGGAGAAGACACACACATTCTATGAAAAGGCCTGAAACGGAGGCTGAGTCCCTCCTATAGGCAAGGGGTCAGCTTGAATTGGCCAGAGGTGGTGAGGTCAGCCTTCCATTAAGAAGGTGGGGTGTGGGGAGGCAGTGGTCAGCCAGGGGGGAAACAATAGAAGGGCAGCACCAGGTTGACTGCGATGACGGGGCAGTGCGGGCAGAAGCAGACCCCACAGAGCTGATACAGCACCCAGGCTATACTCCTTCCCTTTTTCACTAGTCAGAAAAGCAAAGCAAAGATACAGAAAGCTGGCTGACTTTGAAGCAAAAGCAGGCCTTTTGTATGACTTGAAATGGAGTATCATCTATTAGTAGACAGATTATTTATGGCTTATATCACCTCGTTTGACCTCACACACGAGACTCCCAAAACCTTGGACCTGGCCACTTCACATGGCCGCAGAAATCCAGGCCTGTGATCATGTTCTGAACAAACTGTTTAATGTGAAAGAGTGAAGGATTGCTTCCCCCCTGGCCCAGTTCTCGTAGAGAGAAGGCTCTAGTTCAGGGTGTAAAGTTGCAGTTTTTAACGTTGCTCGGTTCTTGAACTTTGCTCAAGATTAAACATTCAGGAGAGCTAACACTTGCTCATTGTTTATAGAGCATCTCTAGATGTCATCTCAGGACGAGGAAAACAAAAATCGCCAGGTTTTAGAAAAAGTCATCTTTTTTTTAAAAAAAATATTTATTTTTACATAGAAGCTGGGGTATAGGCCAGAGGCGTGATTTTTACATACAAGCTGGGGTATAGGCCAGAGGCGTGGGGCGGCGAGAGGGTTCACCAGAGACAGAGCGGGGAGCAGAACAGGCAGATCAGAAATCCACTGCAGAGGGGAGCAGCGGGCGAGGCAGGAGAGGTCTGCCACACCATATGGGATCCTCCCTGGCTGGGCGTCGAACTCGCATCGTACGCTGCCAACAGCTCCACAGCGCAGCGCTCAACCGCTGCGCCACCAGGGAGGCCCGAGAAGGTCATCTTTTAAATGCCTTACATACCTCGTCCTGCATATCACCGAAGTGCTAAGGATCGTTCCTTTTCATCCCACTGGCCAGCTCAGAACAAGGAGGGAAATGGGGCTGCCTGCTGGGTGCTGGGTGACCTGCGTCCTCATCCTCCTCGGCCACTTGCTGGCCCTGAGGCTTGGGCAGTTTCCGCATAAGTGCTGTCATGAAGTTTCAGTGAGGCAACCCAGAGAATCCAGACCAGAGAGTACTGTGGGACCGGTGGGCTGGTGACTTGGGAGTGACAGGGTGACAGTGCTGGATGGGTGCTCACAGGCTGAGGGACCCAGGCTTGCTAGACGGCTCCGTAGTCCGTTCATTGATTTAGGGTTAGTGAAAGGCAGTCAGGTTACATAACCTTGAGCCTTGCCTTGGGTCATCCCTTCTCATCCCAAGGGAAAAAGGAATATCAGTGGAAGGGAAGCTTCTCGTGGAAGTACTGCGGTTTCCATGCCTTCCTGGCATTCGTGTCAGCCGACTTGTACCCATTTTGTACAAATGCAGAGAGAAACCAGAAAAATGAAAGACAAAGCTAAACCTGTAAAAAGTTAAAATTTGGGAATATATGAAAAATCTATACTAAATCGCTTGGTCACAGCTACAAATCTTGAGGATTCTTAATTTTTTTTTTCTGGGTTGTTGGGGTATCCCAGAGGTCTTGCTGAAAAAGGCAGAGCTTTTAATGTGTTTTATGTTGAAACCATTCTGAGTGCTGACGCGGTAGGTGAAGCTTACATCCTCTCCCTCGACACTCCCCAGCTGAGTGATTTGTGGCATCACTGCCTTTAGAATAGGGGTGATTATTGGGAGGTTGCTTGGAAAACTGAGGAGCATCCTGTCTGTAAAGAACAGCCTGCCACGTGGCCACTGCTACGTCATTAGCTTCTGGGATTTCCTAAGTTAACTATTCTTTTCAAAAGACAAGTGGAAATCTTGGCACTCAAGTATTTGAAGACCAGTGCTAATAATTTCCATTTTGTTGATTATAATAAACAAACGGACATTTCTCTGGTTATATTACCTAACCGGAGTGTAGGTTTTGAAGTCCAACCAACTTTGTTCTGACATGGAGAGAACTTGAAATTTTCCTTTTCATCACTTAGTTAAGTGGGATATAAAATTTGTTTGTTAAAATACTCACTTCCGTTTAAGACCTCAGATTTTCAGAATTACATTTTGTTTTAGAACGTCTATAATATATCTACAGCTTCTATAACATAATAATAATTTTGATTAACTTTGTATGAAGTCAGACTCAGCTCATTTCTCTTTCACTTTGGTTTCCTAACTCCTCATCTCCTTTACCCCCAAATCCCTATAAAAACAAACAAAAAACCCTACATACAACCCTTCTGTAAAAAGCAAGTCACTAATCTCAAATTCTTAACTTGAGTATCCAGTTTGCACACATTTTGGCTTGTCTTAAAGTTTGTATTTCACCTGTCTCAGAAGCAGACAGACTCAGCTTTCATTCGTTCTTAGAATAATACTTGCTGTCATGGATTAAGCATTTGGCAGCTCTTTCTTTTCCTGTATACACATACCAAAAGTTGGGAGTGAGGGGAAATTAAAACACATTCTTTTTGTATTAAAAAAAAAGCCCCAAAAGCTAATGTTTAATGCTTTTGGTTATAAGTGTGCCAATAAAGTCCTCTTTTATTTATTTGCAGTGACTTTGTATAGTTGTCTGATTTTCACCCTGAATCCATCAATATCCTTTATTATTTTTATCAGGACATTTTGTGTGTGTGTGTGTGTGTGTGTGTGTGTGTGTGTGCGCACGCGTGTGTGTGTGTGGCATTTCTATTTTGTTTGAGGCTATTGGAGTATGTGACTTACCCAGAATCCAGCATTCAAGAGAAAAAAAATACTAACCCTTATTAATCTTTTCATTGTCAATGTTAAATTATCTGTTCTTAGAACATAGATTATTTTGGAATATTTTATTCAATGAAATAAAGCTCAACTTACATCTGAGACTTCTCTAATTCTGAAATAATTTTGGTAGTAAGCACCAATTTTTTATTATGTATAGGTATATTTTTATTGAACTTTTTTTAAGTTTTAGAGCAGTTCAACTTTACAATCAAGAAAAGTCTTGAGCAGAGACAGTGAAATAGAATAAATTCTAAGCTTAATGTAAATTTTATTTTCTCCACTTCAGTGGGTATGTATAGCCAAATCTCAGTGTTCCCTAGGTCTTACTGTTTTCCTCCTAAAATGTCAACCAAGTTTGTGATGTTCCCTTCTTAAAATATTTCCATGTTTACCGAATTTTCTTGGATCTAGTTCTTTTGGAAAATAGTGTAGACAAGTGCTTTTCTCTTTGACTAAAGCAACTAGCCAACAGAATTATTAATTGTGGGTGTTGTATCCTTTGCATAAGTCAATTTCTCATGTATGCCCTGTAAAGTGATGGCGACATTTCTTTCTGTTTGAAAGAAAGTCTTATGTGCTTATAACTTCCCCCCTGCATTCGGAATATTTGAGTCATGCCAAGGATTAATTTTGGTTTGAAATAGACAGAAAACGATTGAGTTTAAAATATAGAAGTGTATTCAGCTGCAAATGAAACTACTCAACATTAGAAGGAACACTTCTAAAATAAGTGAAGGATTAAAACTGCCAGCAGTAGAACTGGAAGGTGGGCAGCTGGTGACATGAGCTGGTATTAGCATTGGCAACACAAAGGGAGCAATGCCGACCCAAGAAGGAAGCGAGACTGGGTCTTGAACAATTTCTCCTATGTGTCAGACACAAATAATCTTTTCTCCAATATTGGACAGGTATGCATTCTTGTTCCAGCGACTTTTCTTCCCTCACATCATCATGGTTAAGTCAGAGATAAAAACTTAAAATTCTCTTCTCATTTGAATTTTCTTCTGTGTTCAGTCTAGCAGAGCAAAAATAGTGTGTACCTTAAGCTTTGCTACTTAGCTTCTGACTTTTCCACAAAGTCGTATCATAGCAATTGCTCTCTGATGCTTTGTGGGCTCTGATGCTTGGTGAGCATCCTGTTGGCCCATTGGGGCTCCTTGGCCTCAAGCCTTGGGTCAAAGAGGCTGCAAAGACCATTTGACCGAGGTGGCCTCACATGTCTGCTTTTGGTTTCAAACTGAAGAGACCTTTTTGTCAGCAGTAGGGCCGAGTATATGTGTGTTTGGAAAAGAGACATTTGAGTATCTACACCAAGCATTTGTTGTGAAGTCACATCATGATCTAATTACTTTTGTTGAGACTGGCAGTGAAGACACTGTCAGGGAGGGCAGAGAGATGGAGGGCAGAGACTGGAAGCTGGTGACCTGGTCCATCCCTCCCCACCCCTCCACCCCCGGAAGGAAGCAGCAGGACTATTTCTAATCATTTAAAAGTGTTTCTAAATAGCGGCTTTTCATGCTCACAAAGCTAAGCACTAGCAAAAGAACTTTTGAGTTGTTTATGAAGTAAACCTCACTGCCCCTTTCTCATTTGCTCTGATCTTTTCATACTATAAAAACGCAGGTCCATGGGATTGTACGACGATCCAGTTCGTTCAACACGGGTCGCATTGAACATCTGTATAAGAACCCCCAGGCTCACATTGAAGGAAGTAAGTAATTTGCTTCTTCCAAAAATCTCTTTCTTCAGCTTGCTGTATTGTGAGAAGGTATTTTCAAATGTCATTTTTCTCAAAGCATATCAGGTCACAATTATTTCCCCGTGAATTACCTGCTCTGAATACCATCTGAAAGCCCTTCAGTGCTTGCTGCCCCGGGCCGTGCCTTTATGCTGTTGTTGCTGGGAGCTGGGTTAGGTGATGCTGCTGGTGGGGTGGGGGGTGGGGGGGTGAACACGGACCTTTGATCACCCTCTGCAGGTGTCCCTCTCCCCTTCAGTAAGATCAGCTCCAGCTTTGCACATTCTCCTCCATGTCCATGTTTGGTCTAGTTTAATCAAACAAAGCAAGCTTTGCACATTCAATTAATTTTAAAGATAATTCCTGAAAACAGGACCCAAAGCAGATGGCAATCAAAACTCTTTAATTCGCTTTAAAGATTGTTGTCCATGTCTGCTGTGGTTTGATATTTTTTGTTAATAAAATAGCCTGTATGGAGCTGTTTGGTTTTCACAGCACGGTCTTGGTGTGTTCTCACTCAGTGCTCACAGCCACTCCCAGGAGACCATTTCACAGATGGCGAAATAGAGGCAGGTGAGGGTGTGGCTTTGTCAAGATCACACTAAGTGAAAGCCAGAGCTGGGACGAGGACTCAGGTTTTTTAAGACCCTGGATTCAGCCTGCTGCACTAGCAGGGATGATTCAGTCAGCTTCTCGGCTATGAGTGATTTTGAGTTCACCTCCAAGCCCTAAAGCTTCTGTGACTGGAACAGGCAGTGACATCATCAGGAAGACAACCTAGTCGTTCCCAGTAAGGCCTTCCCGCCTTATTATTTTGGTTAGTCAATGCGTCCTCCTTGAAAACCACTATTTTTTTTTTCCTTTTGCCAAGGGCAGGAAGGTGCTGACATTGGATCAGTCATAGATCAATATAGAAATAATGGAAACCTCAAGTTGGCAAATCACCCTTCTCCGCATGTCACATCTCTATGCTTATGAAGTCAGCGTCGGGACCTGCTGTGATCTAGGCCTGCAGGCCATGTCTTGTTTTTGTCACGACACCACGTCAGGCATTTCGTGGGTGATGGTAGGGTAAATGGAAGTGATCAGGTATTTTCCATCCTCCTGCCATTCGTATCAATGATTGACACCTGTGGTCTTATACGTGTGCCTGATGGCGGCACCGAGAGCGCGGCGTGGGCATGCGTAAGTGGGAGCACCTGAGCCAGGGACTGAATGTTTAAGCAGGCGGCAGCAGCCACCAGAGCAGTAGCAGCAGAGGACAGCAGTGGCAGAGGACCATGTCCCCCGGCTTCCCTGCCTGCCTGGTTACCTCACTACAAATGGTGTAGAAAGATCATTAAAAGCCTGAAAAAGCCATGGAGCTGCTCCAGAACTCTCCTTTCCCATCTACTGGGATCAGAGAAAACCTGCCTCATGCCTTGCTGGTGCTACAGTGAGTAAACACATCATCGTCAGAATTTCTTTGTCTGAATCTCACTCTGACATGACCGCAGCTACAGCCGCCGGAGCTGTCAGGCATGTGGACTGTATCACATCTGGCCTGATGAACGAAGTAAAACAAAATTCATGGCGTTGTTACAAATCCTTCACACGGCCAACACATCAGCATCTCATTTCAGGCCCTTTAGAGGGGACACTCGCACTCAGCTGTTCCCGGCCAGTTTGGTTTTCATACTGTCAGAGCTCGCAGCTCCATTTCCACCCTCGTTTCCGTCTGCCTAATGGCATCTCTCTGGCTCCGCAGACATGAAGCTGCACTACGGTGATCTCACGGACAGCACCTGCCTTGTGAAGATCATCAACGAGGTCAGGCCCACGGAGATCTACAACCTTGGGGCCCAGAGCCACGTCAAGGTAAGCTCTGCCCGCCGAGGCCCGGGTACGCTGTTTCACTCCTGTGGTTCGTGTCTTCGCAATAATTCAGGCGCCAGGCCCAGTTCTCCCCTTGGGTTGTCGAGATTAGTTTGAATATGAACAAATCCCAATAGAACTTAGTTTTTAATCGACATTTTTTAAAAAAGCATATTCCCTATGGCTGAACAACGTCATCGGCTTTCACTGCTGCCATTAGAACCACAGAGTTCATCTGTTGCGGGGCCATCTTACTCCCCAGCACCAGGAGGGGTCTTTCCCACTGTTTCAATCACAGCGTGGATGAAGTGTGTGTTAAAACGTTGGAAAACCTTCAATAAATTATCATTAAAAAAATGAGGTTCCGAAAATAAGATTCCAAAATAAAATGTGAGAAAAGGTAACTTGATAAAACATCTATTTTAATATCGATGCTGATAGTGGTCATATCCAACAAACAATATTTTTGAGTTCCAATGATTTGTCAGGTAACCGAATGAACTTTTTATTGATAAAAATCATTGGGTAAAGTACCTCTTTTGGGCCCCTTTCCTCCTCAGTGTGATACAGCTTATTTCCCCTTTTCAGATTTTCTGATCATCTACCTACCTCTTGTAAATTTTCATTCTGGAACAAATCATAGTGAGCCAGAAAAGCTGGTCCTAGTTTCTAGCAGTCTGTTTAATTCAAGTTCTTGTTGATTTGTCCTAGTACTCACTTGAGTGATGAAATCTGAAGCTAGGGTGATAGGTGTTGTTTTTAGATATTTCTCCAACTGGAATAATGAGTAGAGGTTGGAAATAAAATCAAATAACTGAGTTAAAATAGCCCCCCCCCCAAAAAAAAATCCAGCTGTATTGGCATTTTTTGCTGTTTGATGAGTGAATCCAGCAATTTTATTTCAGAAAGTATTGAAGGTGATTGCTGTTTCTTCTTATCCCCAACTTAGGAAGAATGGCAATTATCTGCCTGTTTTATACACCTCTTCTAGTTTAAGGGAGAAATTATAAACTAGCCCCAGTGAAACCAGGTCTAGAACATCATGGAGAACACAGTGCAAGATGCAACTGTCCTGAAGTTGACATCAAACTTAAAAACTGAGGGTAAATCCATAATACAGTTTTCTTTAACTTGATTAAAAAATATTAACTTTGAAGGTTGGTACATATCATCGAATAAAGAGAAATCTTACCTGTCTGTATTGTTGAGGAAAAAAATTTTTCCCTTAATTTCTGATGATTTTCTCTTCTGTATTTAAACTTGAGCCTTGCAATGTGAAAGGTCCTTGGGTTAGAGTTTGTCCTTATTTATTTTTCCCCACCGCCTCCCCATGTGTCCCCTTTCCTTCCCCTCCTCCCTCTCCTTATCCTTAGAGCCCTCAGGGTGTTTATTGTCCACTGGTTTTTGAAAGTGTTTTACATTATCGAATGATCTGCTCTGTAAATGTCCAGTGTTTGTTGTTACGGTTCTGGCCTGGGTGCACATCACTCTCTCAGAGTCCCTCTGTGTTCCTGAAAATGACGCGTTTGCCCTTCCGTATGGCTCTGTGACACTCCATGGTGTGTCTCTATCACATCTTCTGGATCCGGGCGTCCGTGGGTGGACACTCAGGTAGTTTCCACATCAGGCTTTTGTAAATAGTGCAGCTGTGAGCATTGTGGAACTCAGGGGCTTTTGCTTCGCCCGTTTGACATCACGTGACGAGATGTCCAAGAGTGGGATTTCTGGATCATGCAGTATTTCCATTTTTAGTTTTTTAAAATAAATTCAGATTGCTGTCTTTAATGGTTGTGCCAGTTTATATTCCCACCAACAATGTGGTAGGGCTCCTTCTCCTCTGCTCCCTCTCCTGCACTTGTTGGGGGGCTTTTAGTATGCAGCATTCTCTAGGGTGGCTGGGGTGTCTTAGTATAGTTTTAATCTGCAACTCTCTTATTAGGAGTGACAAGGAACATTTTTTTTTTATATCTCTCTTGGCCCCTTGGATATTGTCTTTGGTGAATTGTCTGTTCATAACTGCTGTTTTTCTAAATGATTCTAAAGGTATTTTCTCACGTCGAAAGAGTGCCTTCTGAATAGTTAGCCTTGAGAGATGCTCACCGCTCCTTCCTATAGGGAAGCAGTGACTGTCACTCCAAAAATGAAAGCTTTGTATATTCCGAAGTGAAGCCATCTGCCCATTCTCCGCAATGTAATTTATCAAGTTGTTTCTTGGCCTCCCTCATCAACTGTGAGAGTATCTTCCAGACGAAATGGAATGTTTTGGAGTGAGTGCTTTGTTATTCAGTTTCCTTTAGATTAAGATGTTTCCTTTGTACTTGTTGATAGTTTATCGCCTCTAGAAGCTATAAACTGCTATGGAGGAAAGATACAGGAAATTTTAATGAGATTTATTTAGGGACGGCTTTCTCTCATCATGTCAGTATTAAAAGAGCCAATTTTCTCCTTTTTTCCAATGTATTTGTATTTGTAGTCAAATGTATTTGTAGTTCAAAAAAGTCTGCTATATTTTCCTTACTTGATGTGAGCCTCACAGCGTCTGGTTACATGCCAGAGTGGTTGTTGTGTAAATACAGCAGACAATGGGGTGATTCCTTCTAATTGCCATGGAAGCGAAGTTGATGAGTTTTTATTGTGTTTTGTCTGTTTCTTGTACAGGCTGGTGAGCTGCCAGGAAAAGTGTGTAGCTCAATGTGAATGTTGAGACTTTGCACCCCTGGTGATGTGGAGGACACAGGGATTGTAAACCCCTATCTGTTGTGGCAGGACTTGACTTTAATAGGGGTGCTCTGAGACATGTGACAGGCTGGCACAAATGTCTGCATCTGCAGAGAAGGCTGAGAGAGAATCCGTCTGAGGGGGTTTTGCCTGGTGTTGAGAAGACTGAGGGAGGAATGTGAGCAACACAGTGGGAACTGGTAGTTGAAATGGAGGTAACCAGAGACGGTCAAGAGTCAGAAGTGATTAAATTTGGGGCATGAAGTGCACCCTAGCTGAGCAAAAAGTTGCTGAGACGTGAGAGGTAAGTCTAGATAGGAAGCTGGGTGATGTTTGGCAACCTCTACTTGGTTTTGAATGGGGGGAACATATCATATATTTAGAGCCTAGAGGCAGGGCTTCACAGGAGAGGAAGCTGTGGGTGAAGATGTTGGCTTCGAAGGTGGGAACAGGGAGCAGCAAACAGGATGCCTGGAAGGCTGACCGCTGTTGACAGATCCACAAGCGGGGGAGAGGGGCGATGCGCCAGTGCTCGGGACCAGACCCCATGAGCCAGCGCCATGGTGTGCCTTTCAGGGGCGCTGCTGGAGTTGGCCAGGGACTCAGCAGTGCCCTCCTGGACACTTTCTACTGGCAGCCGTTGAAGGCCAGTGGGTGAAGCAGGCCTGGGGTGATTTAAAATATGTTGTGAGGTGGGAGAGTGCTTTGAGGTACAGAAATGTAAATTTCGTTGTGGCAATTCTGGAGCTGCCAAGGCAGAAATGGAATGGGAGGAGTGGAGAAGGCGAAGTCAATGTTAGGACCTTGTGCGTATCAAGGGGAGGGGACCGTGGTCACTACTGACAGGAAGGTAGGAGATAGGGAGACAGTGAGGTGAAATGGTGCCCTAGAGGTCAAGGGGTTCGGCCCTCTCTACTAAGAGGAGACGTAAGCCGTGCTGTCAGCTCAGGTAAGTCAAGGGGGCTGAGGACCAGGAAAAGGTCAGCGACCTTAGCTGTTAGGTTAGAGATGATTTTTGTGATTTTTAGAATGAGTATTTTAACAGTACAATAGCCAGTTAGGCAGAGCGCAAAGGAGTTTAGAAGTTGAGGGGTTAGGAGGGGAATGTAGATGGAGTGGATTTTTTTCTCCAAATTTCCTGGTATAAGGAAAAGAGAGAACATGATAGAGAAAGTTCCTGGCAGCATCAGCTGCAGCTTGCTGGACCCTTCCCCAGAATGTCTGGTTCATTAGTTCAGCAGGGGGGTCTGAGAATGTCCCTCTCGAGGACATGTCGGGGTAAACCTGGTCCTGGTCTGACTTCACTTTGAGAAAACCTCTGCCTGATAGTTTGGTTTCTTGCTTTATCCACACATCCTCTGGCTTATCCATTATCCTGTGTGTCATGCCTTTTTCCTCTCGGATATCAGCTTTTAAATTTGATATAAAACAGCCCCGTTCCTTGCCAAGTTGTGACTCTGTGACCTTTTGAAGCCTAAAACCACACCCCCAATGAGAAATGATAAGATTGGAGAGGGTCTTAGGAGAATCTGATACATGTTCCTACCAGAATTCTCCCCAGTCAGAGAACTCTCTGGGAGCAGTGTGACTTCCATGAGAATAAATACTGCTCAGGACATGCAGGTGTGCTGAGTGGCGCTCCGGGCGCTGGCCACTGTCAGAGAACCTGCAAGGCCACGTTCCAGGGCTGCTACCTGGGCTGTGCGCTCGCATCGGGGTGATGCTTAGTCATGGGTGGGGCAGGGGCACTGGCTCCAGGGCAGCTGGTGGTGACAGAGATGGCAGATGGCCAGGCAGCTGGGGTCGTCGCTCTGTCCTGTCCACTCCCAGGCTCTGCGTTGGACTTCAGCTTTCTCTGCCTGTTCTCCTAGTGGCATTTTAGGGAGTTAGGACAGAAAATTTATATTCTGTGCCTTATATATTCTTTCTCTGCATTCATCGGATTTGTAGGATTTATTGTGTTTGTAAGTAATAGTTGTTAAGCAGAAAGTCCTTCTGATAGTATTGTAGAATGCTTACAAGAAGATAGTAGAATGCTTCAAACATATTTCTTAATATCTGGTTTGGAGCTCTTTTGCCAGAAGGTTCTAATATTAGCACATTTTGTATTTCATTTTGACCTGGGGACTTCTGCACTGGGCATTGTTTGTGTTGGCTGCTCTTTGTGAGGAGCGAAGTCTTCTATCACTCTCACTTCCAGTTAATTTGATGTGGGCTATGGTATGCGAAAAGTAAGGAAAATAAAATAATAGGAAGTTGGTCTGGTTTCCTGTAGGAAACCCATGAAGATGGAATTGGTTCTTGGAATAAACCCACAGCAGTCTGGGAAATACTGACTGAAGACATTTTTCTGAATCATAAACAGAAAATTATGACTCATGAAGTAGGTCATTGAGAGGCTGATTTGATCTTATGTAGGAGAAAGTGAGCGATGATGACTCCAGTGTACTCGTTATTAAAAGTAGTTAAACCCAGCATGATGACATCATTCAAGTAGGAACAAATTATCCAATCTATAAAGACCTGCCCGTTTTGGTGGGAGAAAATGCTTCAGGAGTCTGCTTTATTGTTCTTTTTTCCCCCCTCTTCTTCTGTGTAATAGTCCATAAGTAGTTTCTGTCTTGAATTTTGTCTCTGTTTAACATTTATTACCATTATCGTGATGGATTTTTTTCACCATTTCCCACAGCTTCTTTGCTATTCTTATGTCACTCTTGATGTCACGGTGTTGGACAAGATCTTTCTAGTTAATCTAGTGAAGTCTTTCCTTTCATCTCAAAATGTTATGTTGGAATTGCCTCGATTATTCTCAAAGACATGAAAATTATGCCATTATGGAAGTTAGAGCTAGAAGGACCTTTAGAGATTATTTATTATGCTGTTCAATTTATAAATGAACTTACTTGCTCAAAGTGGTACATCTGGTTACAGTCCAACCTGAGATTCAGACTCAGATCTTCATATTCTGTAATTTATTTTAAAGACCTTCTATGGTAAACTAGTTCTCTGAAGTACTTTCCTTCCCATATAGCAAAGTTTCTTCCTAAGCTCATTTTCTCCCTGAGTGGAGACAGAAAGTCACTTCTTCTTTTCAGTTTTGAGGATTTTCAAATCTCTTCTCAGTGTGAAATAAAGTGTTTCTTAACTCTCTGATTCAGATGTAATAACTCCATACTTTTCATTCATTTTCTAACTGTTTGATTGTCACCAGTACTTTCCTTTTTGATTCTCCATTAAGTTATTTGTTTAATTCTGTTTCCTGACAGCTCTGAGGTCTAAGTGCCCAGCAGGTAAACTGCCGCCCAGCCAGGTGGGGGATGGATGTGGGGAGCCGGGTCTCCCTGTCCAGTTGTGTGGGACCATGTTGCAGCTTCTGAACTTGGATACACAGGGTCAAGTTTAAACTGTCTGATAGTGGGGCTTGTGGCCTAGGAAGCTGGGCAAGAAGCAAAGGAGGTCTGGAGCCAAGTAGTGGCCATATGACCAGGCATCAAGTTAGATTTGGGGAGAGATAGCCAGAAAGGCTAATCCTGAGAATGAAGCTGGAAATGAAAACAGGTCTGGGAATTACCAAGTGGCCCGTGGGTAGGGCCAAAGCAATTTAATTACTTGAATTAAAGAATTGTCATCTCCAGTGGCTTTTTCCTGACTGGTTCTGAGGGGTGAGAGTTTTAGCTTGAGAACTAACTCCTAAATTTAACTCCTAAATTAAGCCCAAACCTCTGGGGCTGCTGTAATTGAGGGGGTTGGGGGGGTGACTAAATGCATTGGGACAATTGCATGATGGTGTCTGGAACGGCAGGTGCCTACGCTGAACATCTGGTTAGTGCCTGACTAATCAAGCTCTAGAACAAAACAAACTAACAGCGTGGCCCTTCACTGTGTAATTACAGCAGGGTGGGGGGTGGCCTATTAAAGCCCAGAGCAAACAGCAGAAAGCACTGTTCTTCTGGGTCCTTGCTCACTCACTTATTTTCTTTCTTTTTTTTTTTTTTTAATTATTGTTATTTATGA
>PVIJ01017208.1:0-30206 GCA_004024925.1 Scalopus aquaticus
AAAAAAAAAAAAAAAAAAAAAAAAAAAAAAAAAAAAAAAAAAAAAGAAAGTGGATTGCTTGAAAGCTTGAAATTGAGATTACCGAAGAGTTACAATTATGGATGATGGTACAGGAGAGAATAAAACTATGAAAGTGAATTACTAAGACAGGGTGGAGGACAAGAAGACTGAAAAGAGGGGGCAAACTGTTAGAATGGCCAAAGTCCAGAACACTAACAATAGTAAATGCTGGTGAAGACGGAACAACAGGAACTCAAACTTCTTGTTGGCGAGAATGCAAAAATAGTAGTCACTTTAGAAGACAGTTTCATGGTTTTGTAAAAAGTTACACACATTCTTATCATACAATCCAACAGTCATGATGCTTGGTTCTTATCCAGTGATTAACAGGTAAATTCACAAAGCACAGAGGACTTTTAGGTCAGTGAAACAACTGTATGACACCATCATGATGGAAACATGACATTATACATTTGTCCAACCCCCATAATACATACCACCAACAGTGAACCCTAAAGTAAAGTATGGACTTTGGGTGACTATTTACTATATATTTAATGCACCTACTGGGCTATTATCAGTCTCCACTCCTGCCCCCCAAGCCCAACTCCACCAAAATGTGAATTCTATAAGGGAGAAGTCTTTATCTGTTGTGATCACCGCTACATTCCCAGTGCTCAGAACAATACCATAATGTGGCGCAAAGCACAAAGCAGACTCTCAAAAAATAACTGTAAACAAAATGAGAGAATGAGCACATCATTCTAGATAGCAACGCTGGAGGATGGTTAGTATCATCCCTCTTTTACAAATCAGAAAACTGAAGTGTAGTTAGTAATTAATTTAACTAAAAACATACAGATTAAGAACAAGCTGCCCTAAAACTGCCATTATTCAAACTGAAGAATGAGTATAGCCACTTCCATCTCAAACAGAAACTCAGCCCTCCAAGAACAGATTCACTCTAATTATAAACAAAGAAACAGCTCTTCTTTATCTAATTAAGCACAAGCAGTTTCCCACATCTGCAAAACTTCCCTTGTATACTAGTGTATCACACTTTTTTCTGTGCATCTTGTAGCCCAGAATAAACACTAAGTCAAATGCAGAAAGAGTCAATTCATTTATACAGTTACATTTATACAGCATACCTTTTGGTACCTCAGTGCCACTATCTGCTTCTGAATCCGATGCAATTGCATTCTTGCGTTTCATTCGTAAAACTTCATCTTCACTATCACTGCCTCTGGCAGATTCTGCAAGACAAGAATTACAAGTTCTGCATAATCACAGTCACACCATAACTTTGAAGTACATTTTTTAAAAGCAACAGTGGGGATAAACAAATTGTGGTATGCCCATGCCATGGAAAACTACTCAGCAATAAATAAGAAGCTATTGAAATATGCAACAACCTGGTAGATCACAAATATTTTTATAAATATAAGTATCTGAAGTGAAAAAAAAAAGTTTACATACTGTACAATTCCATTTATAGGATGACATTATTGAAAAGACAATACTTAGTGACAGACAAATTAGTCGTTGCCAGGGGTGAAGAGTAGACGAATGATGTGACTACAAAAGGATAGCATGGGGGGATTTAGGGTTTTAAAACTGCTCTGTATCCAAATTAATGGTGGTTACACAAATCTATACACATATTGACATTAATAGAACAGCACAAATCAACTTACTAGAGTTAATTTAAAAATAAAGTGAAGAAAAAATGATTTCTGTAAGAAGAAAAACAGAAAAGTAGTACTGAAACTTATGATTAAATTTCTTTATAACTCATTACAACAGAGGGGAAAAAAGGAGTTTAAAGCAATGGGTGAGATAAATATATCATTATTTCTGGATGATGCAACTGTTTACCCAAAAACTTCAAGAAAATCAACAGATCCAATGTAGAACGAGTTAGGAGTTAAACAGGATGAAACTAGCCTTATGTTAGTCAGTCTGCTAGTATATGGGAAACAGTAGATGAAGCTTAAAGATTTTGATAATAATTCAACAATTAACTCTACTCTCAACTAGTTACTTAATACTTACCATGGTCTTACAGTCTATACAGAGATTTATCGATGTCTGGAAATACTATGACTTCCTATCCTAATGTCAAAATGTGATCTTGAATGTTATCCTGTAAGGTATGTGTTACAAAGGAAAAGACTTCCCTCACCCCCCGGGCCATATTTATACTCTCTAAGAAGAAAAGTACAACATGTAGTAATAACCACCTATGAAAATGAGACAATGCAGCTATTCAGGAGGACTTACAAACTAATCAAGGTGACTTAAATAATGTTTAAATAATATCTAGGTTTTAAAAATATTCCATTTGATGAACGTGTTAACTTGAACAGAATTGTGTAAATGACTATTAGAAAAGGAGAGTTTGGAGCCAAAGTTCACCTATGTGGTTTCCTAGTCTTAAGGAAGTGAGTATTCTCACCCAGTCTCCCTAGGGTAAGGATGTATGTGTCAAGCTATTGAGATCATCCAGCCATGTTTTCATTTTCTATATGTTATACTCTCCAGACAACCTCCTGATTACTATAATTTGGCATCCAAAGTAGATTTGCCCATGGCAAACAACAGAATCATGAAGGGAGAAATAACTGACCTTGGAACAAACAAATTTGCAATTCAATTTTTACAAGTAAATTTCTTGTGAATTTGATTAGTTTGAAGTAACTCTTTGGAGCCTAATTACCTCTGGAAAAGTCTAAAAGAGCTGAGCTGGAACTGGGTGTCCATACCTCTGTATAGCTACCATACAGAGACATTTCAATGGCATTTTCCCCCGGGTCAATCTAGTCTCATCTGAGGCATGCTCTTTATTTATCCAGGGAAATGGAACCAACTCTATTCATTATTTCACTACTCTATCACCATACATCTTTGTCCTCTTTATTTTCTCCTGATCTATTGTTAATTAACAAATGGAAGAGGAAGAGATAGAGATAATAAATAGATTAGGGGGGAAATTTAAAGCAAAATATATATTGTTAGGAAAAGGTTAAAACAGGAATGAAATAAAAAAATCAGCAGGGTGCAATGGCTAGGGATTAAAAAAAGAACAAATGGATCACTGCTGTATATGAATGGCTCTACTAAACCATTTGCTTCTCATAAATGTATTTACCTGATTTATGGTCCTGCTCTTCATCATCATCTGAATGCCTAGGGTCTTCATCTGAGGCCTGCAGTCTTTCATCATCAGAATTTTGCATTTTCTCCTCATCAGACATCTGTGGCCGCTCTTCATCATCAGAATTCTGTTTCTCATCATCATTATCAGAAGCTGCTGGTCGTTCATCATCATCAGAATTAGCCTTCTCCTCCTCAGAGAGCTGTTGTCTTTCATCATCTGAAAGTTGAGGCCTCTCCTCATCATCTGTGTTCTGCATTTTCTCATCATCATCAGAATTCTGCAGCTTATCTTCATCGGATCCTTGTGCCCTATCCTCATCATCAGAATTCTGTATCTTTTCGTCATCCGATTGGTCACTTTTATCTTCTCTGCCCCACTTTTCATCATCTGAATGTGCTTTTTCAGAACCTTCTGCTTCTGAGTGATGACTCCCTCCATCTGACCTGTGACCTTCATCGTCATCATCATTGTGGGTTTCCGACCCACTGTGCTGATCTACATCTGAAGGGTCATTGTCTTCATGGTCAGATCGCTCAGATACTTCTGATCTATTGTCTGATCTTTCGGAGTGATTATCACTCCCACTATGATGAGATACTCCCTCATCCTCACTGTCATCTCCAAACAGTTCCTTATTACTTGGTTTTCCTGAATCACCTCTTTCGTCTTGATCGCTTTCACTTCCAGAGGCATTACTGCCAGAAGCAACATTCTCTTGATCAGAATCCGATTCAGAAGCAGAATCAGAATCTATAGGATCGCATATACACAGGGTGATGTAAAAAAAAAAAAAAAAAAGACAATGTAAGGAGCATCAAAAGTCAATCCCAACATTAAAAAAAAAAGTGTAGAACCAAATTCCTCAGTACTTTGGGAATTAATCAAAAGTATGCTGAAACTCACTAAGAAAACAACCTTGTGGCATTTTAACTTAGTCTGTCCCTAGCTCAATGGTGCCTTGAAGATAACAGCCCAAATTACTGGTCAAAAATCACTATGGAAGGGAGCAGAATGGACCTCATTTGGCAATAACCATGGTTCTTAGCACTTTGTGGTCCGCTCACGTATTAGTACGTGTTTTTGTCACCAGTATCAGGTGGCCGCTCATGTATTAATACGTGTTCATCTAGTCTCCGGTTTTCCACGCCATGGTGGATTTATTGGGAACTATTAGGAGCTATTTCTTTGATCGTACTCAGTCTAGAAGCTTTACACATTGTTTTGGTGAAAGTGTAAGGTGTTTTATGAGAGATATTACAGTTTTTTTAATATCCAGTCGCTCAGGAATTGTGTGTGTTTTATTGAATGCTTATACCATTCATGTGGTGGCACAGAAAATGGCCGGCCCCAAGGACTGGTAAATTTAAAGGGCACCGGCACACAAAGTGTAAAGTCCTAAGTTCTCACTTCTGGCTAACTTTCAGCTCTGGAAACTTGAGAAATGAAGACAAAGATAGGTTGTAAGTTGCTTGGTTGAGTGTTGAAATTATACCCCAACAAACACATGAATGAACCTACAATTTGTAGGGGAGGGGTGTCTAAGCATTTAAAGAAATTTCTGTACAATCTAACAGAAAACAAAGGTTAGTTATCACACACAATAAAAATTGCAATCTTTTAAAAATTTGTTGGAGTCATTAAACAATAACTTAGACAACAAAAAGCAACAACAAAACCTAAGGGGGGGGTAAAAATGTGATTTCCAAAGTTGCCATATTATAATATTAAAAATGACCAGTTAACACCAAAGTATTACAAGGTCTGCAAAAAAACAAGTATGGCCCATACTGATGAAAAACAACTAGAAATAGTCCACGAAGACACTAAGACAATGAAATGATTTCTTACCACAGTGACTCTCAATAAAAAGGTACTGTATTAATAAAACACACACACAACTAGAAAATTCTAAATGTTAAATAACTGAAAGGAAAATTTCACTAAAGGGGCTAAGTAGCAGAATTGAGCAGGAAGAATTAGCAAATTTTAAGACAGATTAAAAATAATGAAAAATGAATAAAGCTTAAAACACTTAATGAGATACCATCAAATAACCAACATATGTATAGTGGGAGTCCAAGAGAGAAAGAGCAGAAAGAACATATGGAGAAATAATGGCTAAAAACTTCCCAAATCAGATGAAAGATATCAACCTACACACATCCAGGAAGCTCAGTAAATCCCAAGTAGGATAAAGTTAGCAAAATCCACTCCTAGAAAAATCATTCTTAAAATGTTGAAGATAGGGGGCCTCCCCGGTGGCGCAGCGGTTAGGCCCTGTGGAGCTGTAGGCAGCGGTAGCCAGGCAAGTTCAACACTGGTGGGGGAGATTCCCACATGGCCTGGCAGACCTCTCCTGCCTCCCCCATAGCTCCCCTCAGCAGTGTATTTCCGTCGATCTGCCTGTTCTGCTCCCCACTCTCTCTGGTGAACCCTCTTGCCGCCCCACGCCTCTGGCCTGTACCCCAGCTTGTATGCATAAATAAATAAATCTTTTAAAAAAATGTTGAAGACAAAGACAAAAAAGAACCCTGAAAACAGCAAAAGAGAAGCAACTTGCACCATACAAGAGATTCTCAAAAAGGATAACAATTAATACTAGAAATAAACTTTTGTATACTAATGAAATCAAACTGGTATTAATCCAAACTTGACTGTTATGAATTAGGATGTTAACTGTAACCACTAAAAAACAAACGAATAAAAACTAAAAAATATACAGAAAAAAGAACTGAATCAAAACAGTACATAATGAAAAAAAGTTACAAAAGATAGTAATAGAGGAATTAAGGAACAAAAGAGATGACATATCTCTCGGTCTTAGCGCCATCTTCCTTGAAGCTGCCTCGCCATGAGAGCCAAGTGGAAGAAACCAATGTGCAGGCTGAAGCGCAAAAGAAGAAAGATGTGGCCTCCCTGGTGGCGCAATGGGTTAACAGTTTGTGGTCCGCTCACGTATTAGTACGTGTTTCTGTCACCAGTATCAGGTGGCCGCTCATGTATTAATACATGTTCATCTAGTCTCCGGTTTTTCACGCCACGGTGGATTTATTTGGAACTATCAGGAGCTATTTCTTTGATCGTACTCAGTCTAGAAGCTTTACACATTGTTTTGGTGAAAGTGTAAGGTGTTTTATGAGAGATATTACAGTTTTTTTAATATCCAGTAGTTCAGGAGTTGTGTGTGTTTTATTGAATGCTTATACCATTCATGTGGTGGCACAGAAAATGGCCAGCCCCAAGGGCTGGTAAATTTAAAGGGCACCGGCACACAAAGTGTTAAGTGCAGCGCTGTGGAGCTGCAGCACAGAATTCAACACCCAGCCCAGGAGATTCCCACAAGGTGCAGCAGCCTCTCCTGCTTTGCCCATTCCTCCCCTCAGCAGTGTATTTCCCTCGATCTGCCTGTTCTGCTCCCTACTCTGTCTCTGGTGAACCCTATTGTCGTGCCACGCCTTTGGCCTACACCCCAGCTTGTATGCATAAATAAATAAATCTTTTATTTATTTATTTTTAAAGATTTATTTATTTATGCATACAAGCTGGGGTACAGGCCAGAGGCGTGGGGCATCGAGAGGGTTCACCAGAGACAGAGTGGGGAGAACAGGCAGATCGATGGAAATACACTGCTGAGGGGAGCAGCGGGCGGGGCAGGAGAGGTCTGCCAGGCCATGTGGGAATCTCCCCACAGGGCGTCCAACTTGCATCGCTGCTACTGACAGCTCCACAGCGCAGCGCTTAATTGCTGCGCCACCAGGGAGACCCAAAAAATAAATAAAATTAAAAAAAAAAGAAGAAAAATAAATAAAATTAAAAAAAAAAAAGAAGAAAGTAAACTAGTAACACCCATGGAAGCCACAGAAGCAGAAAGGAAAGCCACAGGCCAGGGATGCTGGTACAAACTGTTGGACTTCATGCTACTGTCTAGAACTTTGTCTCAGTGAACCTAGAACATCCGTCACCATCTGATCACTGCCAATTTTGAGAGACCCACCTTGCTCGTACCAAAACCAGTCCCTTTTGGTCCTTTGCCCTGGACCTATGACATTCTGAACTAGTGCTGTTCTCAGTTGGTTGAATGTAACACATGTACAATAAGCCATCCCTTCTGCTATCTTCGTTGAAGAAAATTAAAAAAAAAAAAAAAGATGACATCTAGAAAACAAATGGCAAAAGAGCAGAAGTCTTCCTTATCAATAATTTAAATGTAAATGTATTAACTTCACCAGTGAGCAGGCAGAAATAGGCAGAGTGGACTTAAAAACGATCCATCCATACGCTGTCTACAGTGACTTACTTTAGAAATAAGTTGAAAGTGAAATGATGGGAAAAGATTCCACGTAAATAGTAACTAAAAGAGGGCCATAGTGCCTACACTGATCTTAACAAAATAGTTTTTTTTTTTTTACCATAAAATTGTTATTAAAGACAAAAAAGGGCATTTTAAAATTATAAAAGAGGGCCTCCCTGGTGGCGCAAAGGATTAAGTCTTGGCCTCTGAAGCTGTCCACAGCCCATGCAGCATAAGTTCAGCATGAGTTCGATCTCTGGCCAGGGAAATTCCCACATGGCACAGTAGATCTCTCCTGCCTCGCCTGCTGCTCCCCTCAGCAGTGTACTTCAGTAGATCCACCTGTTCTGCTCCTGGCTCTGTCTCCAGTGAATCCTCTCACCACCCCACATCTCTGGCCTACACCCCAGTTCTTGTGTGCATAAATAAATAAATCTTTAAAAAGAATAAATGAATAAAATAAAATTATAAAAATCAATGCACACAAAGATACAGCAACTATAAACATTTATCTACCTACAAACTAACACTGACAGAATTAAGGGAGAAACAGCTGAACTACAGTTGGAAACTTCAATATCCCATTTACAACTAGATGGACAATCAATAAGGAACCTGAGGATATGAATAACAGTATGACTGCCTTCATATAATATAACAGACATCAATAGACTATTCCACCCACTAATAGCAGAATATACATTCTTACCAAGCATACATGAAACATTCCTCAGCACAGATCATGTTAGGACAGAAACCAAGTCTCAACAAATTTAAGATTAAACCATATCACAGATCTTTTCTGACCTCAATGGAATAAAAGGGTAATCAACAAAAGAAGGAAACCTGGGAAATAATAAGTAAGTGAAAATTTAATACTGTACTCAATGATCAAAGAAGAAATCACAAGGGAAATTGGAAAATATTCTGAGATGCATGAAAACGAAAACATAGCATACCATTACTGAAAGAAGGCAGGGAAATCAGTACTCAAAGGGAAATTTGTAACTGTCAATATTAACAATAATCTCAAATTGATACCTCGCCTTATCCTTCAAGTAAATAGAGAAAGAAAACTAACTCCAAAGCAAGCAGAAGGAAAAAAAAAATTAGAGCGGGTATAAATGAAACAGAATAAAAAAAAAAAAAGGAACAGAATCAATGAAACCAGAAGTCTGTTCTTGAAAATAAAATTGACAAGCTAGATTGAACAAAAAACAGCAAGACTCAAACTACTAATATAAGGCATGAAAACAGGAACATTTCTACTGACTTTACAGAAGTAACAAACATTAAAAAGAGAATAAAAACAACTGTATACCAACAAATTAGATAACCTAGGTGAAACAGATTAATTCCTAGAAACAAACTACCAAGTTGTCTGAAGACAAAAAAGAAAATCTGAATAGAGAGTAGGATTTATTAGTAATCAAAAAAATTTCCAACAGAGAAAAGTTCAGGCCCAGATAGTTTCACTGGTGAATCTTAACAAATGTTAATATGTTAATTAATGTCTATCATTTTCAAATGCTCTCAAAATTTTGAAGCAATAGAAACACATCTTAACTTATTACTATGAGGCTAGCATTACCTTATTCCAAAGTCAGACAAAGACATCACACACAAAAAGAAAACTGCAGACCAATATCCTGTATGAAAACAAATGCAAAAATGCTAGCAAACCAAATGCAGGAGCATATTAGACAGACAAACACCATGACCAAAAGGGATTCATACAATAATAAAGAATGGCCCAACATCCAAAAATCAAAGTGAAATATCATATTAATAAAGAATAAGAAAAGCATGTGATCGCCTTCATTTACAGAGAAATGGCATTTGACAGAATTCAACACCCTTTCATGATAAAACTATTAAACTAGGAAGAGAAAGTAATATACCAGTGAAAAATCTTAACATCATATGTAATGGTGCCTCTTTCTAAGCTCACAAACAAGACAAGGATGACCACTATCACTTCTACTCAATATGTACAGAAAGTGCTCGTTGGGGCAATGAGCAAAGAAAAGGCATCCAAATTAGAAAAGGTAGAAAACGAATCACTTCTACTCAACATGAACATAAAGTTCTTGTTGGGGCAATTAGGCAAGAAAGGGAAAGAAAAGTCATCCAAATTTGAAAAGATGGAAAACTATCTGCATTCACAGATACATGTTGTTACAAAATGTAGAAAAACCCTAAAGAAAACACACACAAATTAGAGCTAATATATTCCTCTCATGGTTGGAGAAAACAAGATTAACATACAAAAATCAGCTGTATTTCCATATGCTAGCAATGAATGACTTAAAAATAAAATTAAGAAAGCAATTCCACTTGCAATAATACCCAAAATAAAATACTTGGAAATAAATTTAACCTAGGAACTACAGGACTTATACAATAAAAACTACAAAACACTGTTCAAAGAAACTAAAGAAAACCTGGAATAGTAATACATAAAAGAAATAACCTGGACCTAGGTAGGGATTCTACCCATTGTTTAAGAAAGGTATAGCTATTTTTCACTGCTCTCTTAGCCCAGGAAGATAATGAAATATGCTAGGCATAACAGGAATTACCCTGTCACATCCATACTACCTTCAGGACCAAGAGCAACCTTTAAAGACAGATTTGGAAGTAAATCCTCAAGAATCCTGTAATCTAATGATAAGATGGAAGAAAGTGGCAATAGACTCAAAAGAGAGTAAAACACCAAGTCCAGAGACGCAAACTTCATATATCACTTCCCAAAATACTAAGCTTACAATGGGAAAGCACCGCAAGGTACATCTCACTAAACTATTTCTACCCATCCAAATGTTTACCAAACCAGCTCTAGGCCTAGGGGGGGAGGGGTTGTGGAGGAGGCAAGGGAGGCAGGGATGATCTTTTCATCATCATATCCCCCAAACATCGCAAACTAGCTGGAACAGAACGGGCGATCTATAAATATTTAATGAATAAACAATACAACAAGTTATGGGAGGATACAAATGGAAGCATGCCTCGAAGGGTGAAGGGGAGACAGACAAGTGAAAATGAGGGGAGGAAACCATTAGCAAAGGTAGTGGAAGAAGAGTTAGCAGAAGATATTTTATACTTCTAGAGTCATCCTGGATAGAACCACCTGGATACCCATTTGGGTGGAGCCCTCACCTAAATTTCCTTCACTATACTATATATACTGGAATAGGAGGGGGGAAAAGAACAATAATGCACTTTGCTAAGAAAAAAGTAAATGCATTACTTTGAGTCTAGAGGTTGCAATAATTATAAACTTGGTCTTCAGTCGCTTCTCACTTCAAGAAGTTATCAATCATATTTCAAACTCAAATATCCGTCTTTGTGCCAGAAATACTTCCATACGCCATAAACATATATTCATTCAATTCATCAACAAATCCTTTCTCTGTCCTCTCCAAATAGACTTCCCATGTTCGCAGGACCAATACCATAGAAACCAAGAAATTCTAGAGTTTTTGCACATTCTCTCCAGTGCATAATGCCTGTATGTAGCCTTATCCCAGTATCCACGATCTCTTTAGCCAGGCATCTCAAACTCCCAAACACGCCATGCTCTGGATTGTTCAAGGAACATTCTGAGTCCCTCTGTGAATTCGTTTACCCGAGTTCCATATTTTTGAACATCAAATTTCCATTCATTCACAAACAGTCCTTAATCTGCGCTGGGTTGTGCAGGGCAGGGCAGACAGGGACGTCTAGGTTGCTCTTGGAGCAGCGCTGGTTCGTCCTCGCCCCCACTCTGGCCCCTTCCGTTCTGCAATCTCCCATGCACCCCACTCTCCACTCGCACCAAGAACCTCCGGGTGCACACAGCGTGTGTCCCTTCATGCCCGCCCGCCCGCCGGGGTAGGGTGGCACCACCGGGAGGGCAAGCGGCGCTAAGACAGGGGTCGCGGAAGCGCCACCACTCGCCCGCAGTGCCCGGGCGATCGCAGACCCGGGACCCGACCGCCGTCCGGCTGTCGCCCCAGAAACCCCACCACGCAGCACTCCCTGCCACCGAAGTCCAGCCGGTTCCACCTTTACGCTCAGCTTCGCTGTCGGCATCGCTCCCAAAGAGGTCCTCCATATCCGCCATTGCCGCGCACGTCAGCCGCCGCTCAGCTGGGGGCGGCTCCGCGACTGTCTTTACGGCTTGGAACCAACGAAACACGACAATGTCGCAAAGATTCGCGGCGGAGCGCCCTTCCTTCTGTGACCTAGTTTTCGCGCGCACCATGACCTTAATGCGGGTCGACGCTTATACGTCCACAAGGTAGACAACCCCGCCTTTTCGGCGATGTCTGTTCTTATTCGCGGGGGTTCTGAGCGGGGCGGGGCTTCTCTGTGGTCGCAGGCGGAGCGGGCGGTGCTTGGGGCGCCCCCCACAGGACCTCAGACCGGGTTAAACCTACCACGAGGCAGGCCTCGAGTCCTTTGTTCCCTATTGGCCAGCGGTTCGGAAATTGTTGGGAACTCCGAGTGCTTTTGTTTCTGTGAGTTGCATCTATTGATAGTTACCCGATGAATTACTAAAGCAGACATTTGAAATAGCTTTTTTTTTTTTTTTTTTTTTGCTAAAACAAGAAATTGGGAGAGTGAGTTGTACAGTTTTGAAAATAATCTTTAATGTCTGGCTGAAAAGGAGACAGTTGAATTCTCCTACCTGCATTAACATTCAGTTTGTTGAGAAAGGTTTTGATTGAAGCAGATGAAGAAAAATCTGGCGTCACACACATTTATATGTAATCGGGAAAGGGAAGATCTCGCAGATCCCTCCAACCACGCTTTAACAACCGCAGTTTTAGAGCAGTGTATCTCAATCATAAGTCATCCCTCTAATCCAGTACACAGGCTATGTATAAATTTGAAATATATAATTCATTAAACGATGCTTCCATACTAAATAGTCTGAAATCCCCTGTATCTTTTTATTCAATTTCAATGTTTTGTTTTTAAAGCTTGCAGGCTGTTGAGCCTCTGAGCTCTTTTTATAACTAAAGAAAACACTGTTCAGAGAGTTCCACTGGTTTGTTTATTTTGCCTATAAAAAGTCTGATTTAGCTAGAAACTGTGGCTACAATTGTACCTTACAAAATCAGACACTAGTAGAATTTTCATATTAAGTCAGTACTAGATAAACCCTCTTGCTTTACAAAAGCGCCAAAAAATGAAATCACTCGCAGAGGTTAAAGAACAAAGTCTTTTTTGGAAAGGTTAAATTTTCGTTTTTGAAAATGTATATCCTGTGTTAAATAAAGTAGTAGCTAAACGTGAGGATATTGATCTTGGCTAAGTAGCAATGGATTTTCGGTTTGAGAATTAAAGAGATATATTGGTTGCAAATAGGAGTTCCTGATAGGGCTTAAATGGCAGGAGGTAGGACTGGGCATAATATTAGTCCTAGAACTGTTATGTATAAAGTGGATGTTGTAAGAGTTAGAAATGAGGTCACTTTAAAACTTTTTGGGATACTGGAAAAACAAGCATTTGATTTTATTGTGATTCAGTTCATTTTCATTTAGAAAATTAATTCTCAGTAAGTAGAATTGCAGTGATGCTTGCTGAATCACCATGCCCATATCCATGACCGGCAGAATTAATGTGTTCATCCCCTATGGCTAGTGCAAAACAAATCATTTTTAGCTCTTTGCTTTTGTTTTTGCTTTCTTTACCCTGACCATCATTCTTCTATTCATTGCCTTCATACAGGATATAATATACTTGATTAGATTTTAACTAAATAAGTCATTTTCCAGGTACTCTTACCTCAGGTTATACCCAGATGATTTTCAATGATGTTTAGAGTATTAGGATAATCTTAGCACTTATTACTAAAGAAGGAAAAGTTCATCATTGATTAATTTAACTTTGGATGTTAAAATAATCTCTTGATTTATTCCAAGGAATGGAGAATTTTACTACATTTTCCTTCTTTGTTTCCCATCTTTTTGAGAGATTGTCTCTTTTTCCTCATTTTGCCTTCCTAACGTGAAAATAAATCCTCAGAATAGTGATCTTTGTCACTATTAGGGATACAGACATTATACCTAAGAACAAAGATTCAACTTGGTTGATTATACAACACAATTAATGTATCATTGCAAACAATTTTTCAAGGTGTTTAAATATCTTTAAAATTTATAAAATATATGCCT
Organism: Scalopus aquaticus; assembly: GCA_004024925.1. Classification (NCBI taxonomy): domain Eukaryota; kingdom Metazoa; phylum Chordata; class Mammalia; order Eulipotyphla; family Talpidae; genus Scalopus; species Scalopus aquaticus. The sequence goes on from PVIJ01017208.1 coordinate 13,616, forward strand.
ACACATCAAGTCAAAAAATAGGAATAAGTGTTTTAAAATTTGTATAATTAAGACTTAGAGGAAAAAAATAACAGCTTGATTCAGCAATACATTAACTGAAAATTTACTACATTTATGGTAAACTGCTACTCCACAGGAGGATCTTGTTGCTTATTTCTGAGTACCTGTGGAAGGAGCTGGCCTTTAGAAAGGACAAGTTGATCTGAACTAAAGAGAGAAGGCCTGCAGTTTCTCTTTATAGCAGTAATAAACAAGGGCAGCTGATAGTCTGCCTTTATTAGATTGCTTACTAAATTGGGTCCTTGTAACAGGTACTATAAGGATATAAAAATGGGGACATAAAAATATTAGCAAACATGGTTTCAAGTAAGAGTTTAGGGAAAATGAAACATATCCTAAAACATCTGAAATTTTTGAATTTTGTAAGTTATCTAAACTGAAGATGCCGAAGAATGGAAAACTGGAAATGATCAATATGAAGGGGTTTAGTTAGGAAAGGTATCTTAGTACTGATGTCGTTTTTTCAGATGGGTTTGAGAGCGGAGCGGGGTCTTTGGGTCCACTCTGGGAAAGGTTTCACCAGAGCTCCCTTTGGCGGCACGTGACAAGTTTCTCCACAAGACAGAGACTCAGTTATATTTAAAGAACAGATTTATTAGGACAAGGAAGTAGAGGACACTTGTACAGACACAAATGGAGAGGAAGAGCTGCCCCTCTGAGGGGGCAGGATGCTAAGAGAGGCCTGCATGGTGCAGGTCATGGGCAGACAGGCAGGACGCTGCCCTGCAGAGGGACAGAGTTGGTAAAGGAAAGCACCTGCATAGGCACAGGTGGGCAAGAAGTGGCTGCCCCGAGTTCTTGCAAGGATGGCACTGATATAGCCTTCTTTCAGTTGGGAGGGGCTCATCTTCGAGGATGGCTGTCTGTTTACTGGCTAGCTAGAATTAGAAAAGAGACCAAAGATTCTACAATGGACTCAATCTCCATATCTTTGCCCCTGGACTGCTGTCTAGCTCCTACCTATGCTTTGTAATTTAGGGGCTAGCACTTAGGGATTGTGCTAGTGGTTATGTTGATTCTGTCTACCCCCAGCTCCTTGTATGGGTCCTTATTTTTAAGTTATATCTCCTCCATCAGTACTATGGTCTGAATATTTCAATACTCAAATATTCAAGATACTTTGACTCGCTGGTGGCACAGCGAGTTAAGCCTAGCGCTGTGGACTGTTGGCAGCTTGGACGTGAGTTCGATGCCTGGTGAGGGAGATTCCCACATGGCGCAGTGGACCTCTCCTGCCTCGGCCACTGCTCGCCTCAGCAGTGTATTTCGATTGATCTTTTCTGCTCCCCACCCTGTCTCTGGTGAACACTCTCACTGCCCCATACCTCTGGCCTTCACCCAGCTTGTACACAAAAATAAATAAATCTTTAAAGAAAAAAAAAGACTTATTGAAATCCTAACGCCAAAGTGATAATATTAGGAGCTGAAACCTGTGGGAAGTTATTAAGTCATGAGGTTAGAGATCTCATGAGGGTGGAGTCCTCGTGAATAGGATTAGTGTGCTCATAAAAAAGATCCCACAGATCTCTTTAATCCTACCCAACAAGTGAGAACAAGGCTAGAAGGGAGAGGCGTCTCATCCAAATGTAACTGTGCTGGAACCTTGGCTTTAGACTTCCCAGTCTCCAGAATTGTGAGAAATAGTTTGTTATTTGTAAGCTGCCCAGGCTAAGGTATTTTGTTATAACCCTATAAGCAAAGAGAACAATTTGAGCCAAACTAATGAAATAGTGGGAGGGAACTCAAGTTACTGGGACATAAATTAAGCAGAACCTAAAATTTAACCAAATAAAACTTTGGTTTATTAAATCTATCTCATGATTCATGTGAAATTTTAGAAAACTGGGGATAAAGAAAACATTCCAAAAGCTTCTAGAGAGAAAAATCAGCTCACATATAAAAAATTGGGGGGGTGGGGGGACACGACATTGGACTTCTCAATAATATTTGAAAAAAAACAATTGGAGAATTGTTAGAAAACAAAATCCTAAATGAAAATGATCCGTCTTCCTCCTATATCCATCAAACTATCATTAAGTACACGGAAAGAATAATGGAATTTGGTGGAAGCCAGTCTTCCTTAGCAGGCTAACTATCCTGAGACTGCTATGCCTTTAAGAAACCCAAACTAGACCACACAGATAGACCAATAGAGAGCCCCTAAAACTACTTGGAGGTGCAGTATCAGCACCTGGCTGCTGTAAGCCTCCTGTGGTTCCAATAAACTCAATGAGAGACCCCATGCCAGAGCCCAGCTGAGCCTGCCTTAAATTCCTATCACAAAAAACAGGAGATAATAACTGTATTGTGGCAGAGATACTCAAAAACTTTACAATTTATGACTTGTAATCCACCAAAATGAGGGACTAAACCAAGGAAGAGGAAAGTTTAGAGGTAGAAATCCAGGGCTAGAAAGAGGCAAAAGGAATTCCCAGAATGATAGTTGAACCCACTGGCCAAGATAATTGCTGGCCCAAATTAGAGCAAGAGGACTGAAGGCTCCAAGAGAAAACAGGCTAAGAAACAAAGCTAGTAGAATACCTGCTGCATTCACCCATTCAATAAAGGTTCAAGTGACTTCTCAGTGCCAGCACCTACTTTAAGCACTGGAAATACAGCAGAGAACAAAATCGATCAAGTATCTGTTTTCAGAAATTTGCATTTTGAAGAAAGATAGGACAATAAAGAAATAAACGAATACATTTATAAATATTTATACTTTCAGCTTTATATATTTCTATCTGATGTGTTTGGATATTTTAAGTAGGAAATTTGCCATAATTAGTATATAAAAAAAAAATTGTGACTGGGCCTCCCTGGTGGCTCAGTGGGTTAAGTCTTTTCAGCACTATGAAGCTATCCGCAACCACTGCAGCATGAGTTCGATCCCCAGCCAGGAGCTTCCCACATGGTGCAACAGACCTCTCCTGCCTCGCCCACTGCTCCCTTCAGTGGTATATTTCAGTAAATCTGCCTGTTCTGCTCCCCACTCTGTCTCTGGTGAATCCTCTCACCACCCTGGACCTCTGGCCTACACGCCAGTTCTTGTATGCATAAATAAATAAATCTTTAAAAAGAAAATTTGTGGCTAACATTAAAATTAAGCAAACAGAAAATAAGGCAATTAACGCCAAGAAAAACAAAATGAAAATACATACAGTATGTTATGTGGCTCAGAGATAATAAGATAATAATATATAACACCTTGTGCCAAGCACCATTTTAAGTACTTTCTATAGGTAAGTCCACAGTCCTTTATCCAAAACCCTTGGAATGATACATGTTTTAAAATTCAAAAGCTATTTTCCCAGATTTTAGAAAGGTAAAATAACGCACATATTCTTATTACTTAACACATTCAGTTGAATCTAAGCAGTATCCTCTAAGCAAAATTAAATTTCTGTAGCAAGATGTATGAAAATCCAAATTAAGAGGAGTAAACAAAACTTTAAATAGCTTTAGGTTACTTCAGGTTAACATTTGCCATCAAATGAATTATAAAAGAACTTTACATTTCAGAGTTTTGTCAGATCAGAATTATGGATCAGGGCTTGTAGTTCAGAACTAACTATTCAATCCTCACTATACCCCTCAAACATAGATCAGATTATATTCCTATTTTATATGTGGTGAACCAGAAGGAAGCACAGAGAAACTAAGTGTCTTTGCCCTACTAACAGGACTTAGAAATCCTAATTAGATTTGCTTAGTCATGATAATGTTAACACTGAATATTTTGAATTTAGTGCTATTTAACTTATTAAATGTCACATATAATTTAGTAAGAATTTAGTTTTGATATGGAAGGACCCAAGATCATGGGTAAGAAGAAACAAAATCTAAATCATGTCTATATAAAGCAACCATTAAATAAGTGTTCATGTGTGTGTATAACATGTAAATGTGAAACTGGAAAACTGGAGTTGGGTTGGGGCCACCTGTCACCACCGAGTACCTATAAAGTAGAGTTAGGAATTGAACCCTTAAGGTGTGCTTTAATCAGGTAGCCAACAATCTGGAAGATGGGGGGTTAACACCCCCAAAACACCTCCTTAGCATTTCATTTCCAACTGGCTTATGGAGAGTTGAACAAAGACAGTTCAGCAGTAAGCAGGCCTTCAGTGCTGCCAGGAGCCGATGATGTCCAGGCCCCCCGGAGCTCCTTATTGCCCTCCTGGACCTCTGGCCTCACGCTTGTCCCAGTGTGCTGAAGCTGGTCTTCAGATAGCACTGGCTCCCTGCACTCTTATAGATGTGTCCTTGAGCTGGAAAATTAATTCAGAGCAGACAGGCCATAAACAATATGTGTGTTCAGATTTCCTGCTGTGCCATGCATAGTGTCTTACCTGATCTCCTCCCCATCCCTAGCCCCTATCAAATGGGTAGCCTATTTCTGAAAGACTGCAACAGAAGCTGGAAATGGTGGGTGTCTCCAAGGAGAGGCACTCGAGACTGGTGGATAAAGTGAGAAAGAAGCGTCACCTTTCATAGCCTACTTGTATCTTTTGAGTTTTGTATCAAGTGTCTTTACCAAAAAGCCAAATTAAACTTAAAAGTAGTAAAAATATTAAAATGTCAGTACTGCTTTTTAAACTCTGGATGCTGAGATTTTTTCCCCATTTTCTAAATTTTCTAAAATGAACATGTGCTTATTTTAGAATAAGTGAGAAAAAGCTTTGTGTAAGATTTATATCTTTTATTCAACTATCTTTTTCCTATTAATTTGGTGTCTATTAAAAGTCTTCAGCTTCTGAAGAATGAGTAAATATGGGGTTACCAGTAAAAGTCCTTGCTGTCATCATAATTCATGGTGGGTCTCAATTTTTGTTTTTATAGGAGCTCTGTTGACTCAGAATTAGAAAAACTATTTGAATGTAAAGTCGATTGCCTCATGGAAGAATTTTCAGGCTATCCAGGGAAAGGCAGAAATATTTATCTCATAATAAAATTTAAAGCCATTCTCCAAAGTGATAGCAAGCCCTTCTCCCAAGCCTTTTTCCTCTCACCATCATTAATCTAATTCATTTTTATAAGATTCAAATGTCAACTTGAAAGCATTAGCAAATAATTGTTCCCCATGCAGGCAAATATGAGCTTGGAAAAGGTCCCAGTATACTTCCTAAGAAAATTCACATTTCTGTTAAGAAAAGAACAACAGACAAAAGATAATGAGCCAGAAACTATTTCTTAGGACTGAAACAAATGTCCTTTTGAAACTTTTCCTCTGGAATAAAGGGTTAGGTTTAGGAACTGGTTTCTTTGAATAAATAGAATTTAGCTTCCACCCTGAAGCTTAAGCGTTACCAGGGAGCTATGTCCTTAAATGACCTGTGCAGCACAACTGATGAGGTCAGTGTGCTCAACATTAAAAGAGCCAGAACTCAACTACTCAGGGGGAAGGAATTAGAAGGAACAAAGAAAGGAGGATATAGAAGAGGAAAGGGACTCTGGGTGTGTGTATTAGCAGAGGAAGCCAAAGAAAAGTAATAGGCAGCAAGGATACCAGAGAAACTGAACATGAAAAGTATGAGGAAGGAGTGAAAAGAAGGAAAAGAAAAATAGATTAAAGAGACAAAGGGAAAGGAGGAACCACCCACAAGAAAAAAGGATGGAAAAAAACAATTCTTTAAAAAAGCATAATAAAACAGTACTGAGGTGGGGGAATACTGAAACAAAATGGAAAACACTCCAACTAAGTATAGCCAAAGAGACAGAGGGAAAAAAGTTAGATTTACAGACTCCCCTTCCAACCATGATTTTTACAAATCAAATGGGACCACTAAAACAGATTCTGCTCAACACAAAACAAAACTGAAAATTTCAATTTGCAGTAAAACTACTCTGATTAAATCTCTTTACTTGGATTTCCTTATCAATGGGTTGTTTTAGAATCGTGAGAACACATCATAAATGTAGTGATATCATTCCACCATAGGGTGGGGACTCCTGGCATGCAAACTGTATCAGCAAATTTCATGTGATCCACAGGATTACCAATCATTTTTTAAAAAAAGCATTGAGGCGTTGAAACCCTCAATGGTAATATGGCAAAAGGCCACAAGATGGTGATGGTATACTCTGAAGAGACTGCATCCCTCCCCTCCCTGCCCTCCGCCCTCACGCCTCCCCACCATTTTTCTCAACAAAAAATTGACTCTGGGGGTCTCCCAGGTGCCGCCAGGGTTAAAGTCTTAGTGCCACCAAGCTATCGCCAGCCACTGAGGCATGAATTCTATCCCTGGCCAGGGAGCCAACCCACAATGTGAAGCAGACCTCTCCTGTCTTGCCCATTGCTCCCCTCCGCCATGTATTTCAGTTGATCTGCCAGTTTTGCTCTCCACTCTTGTTTCTGGTGAAGCCTCTCACCTCTGGCCTACACCCCAGCTTCTGTATGCGTAAACAAATAAAAATAAATTTTTAAAAATTGACTCTGGAAGTGAGGGTGATGAGAAGTAGTGAAGATACTTAAAAGATCTCTACTAACTTTAGATAGTAATTGAGACACACAAAACTTATGAGTATTGATCTACTTGGTTACTCACTTTTCCCAATTTTAAAAAAAAGGGTACTTTTAAGACTGGTAAGTGCTAAGGAAATATTTTTTAGCTATAGGCACTCTGATTTATATATATCTACTGGTAAAGTGTTACATTTAAATAAAGAAACCATTACCTTTTAGGAAATTTTTAGAATTGGACAGGGGAGAAGGAGTCTATAAGGTGAAATTTCCCTGAAGAGTCCAATAGAGTTTATATTTCTTTGACTACATTTCATTTCCTTACTAATGAAGGAAAAAGCAAGGTTAATCCTTTACCTTAAATGGGTGTGACAGTGCAGATTATGACTCAGGTTGATTTGTGGATAAATTTAACTCTCAAATGTGCAAACGCATACTTTTTTAAAAAAATATTTATCTATTTATTTATGCATATGAGAGCTAAGGTGTAGGCCAGAGGTGGGGCCCAGGGTGGGGGGGAAGGGGGATGGGAATGAGAGGATTCACCAGAGACAGAGTGGGGAGCAGAACAGGCAGATCTACTGAAATATACTGCTGAGGGGAGCAGTGGGGGAGACAGGAGAGGTCTGCTGTGCCATGTGGGAAGCTCCCTGGCCAGAGGATCCAACTTGTGCTGCAGTAGCTATGGATAGCTTGATAGGACTGAGACTTAACCCCTTGAGCCACCAGGGAGGCCCAACACATACTTTTAATGTTACTTTATACACAATCACAATTTGGTTGGGGGACTACAAGAGAATGCTAGACATAAAATGACAAAGAAGTTACAAAAGGGGAAACAGCTTAAAGGTTATTCTTGATAAGTCCTTAATTTCAAAGACAATCTTAATATTAATCATTTGAATTATTTTTTTCTAACTAGTATCAAGTAAATTCTTAAAAAAAATCTGAATTTCTAAATATTCTCAAAATGTCATAAAGTTAGTCTTATCTTTGGCTCTGTATGAATTTCATATGAAAATTTATCTTAGGAAAATAACATGAAAACAACAAGAATGTTTATATAATATTATTTATAGAAATGAGAAATACTGGAAATACCATAATAGGAAATTGATCAAGTAAATTTCCAAACATCCATAAATTGAAACATTATGCAGTTGTCATAGACTAGTGACCATCTTTTGAAAGGGCAATTTGGTATCATCTATCTAAATTGTAAATGGGTACTCTTTGATTCATTATTTCCATGTCCAGAAAGTTACCTGAGAAAATAATTTGGCAGATTATAGATATATTCACACAAAATGTTCCCTGAAACTATTAACAATAGCCAGAAATTAGGACCAATCAAGATACCCACCAATGGTGAACTGTACAAATAAATTAGGATGCAGTCATATAAGGAAATAAGTAACGTTTATTGAGGTATAATTGATATATAATGTTGTATTGATTTCAGGTGTACAGCATGATTATTCCATATTTGTATATATTGGAAATGATCACCACAGTAAGTCTAATTTCTAAGTAGCAATTTAAAAGCATTAGTAATGAATGTGTATTGAAGAAAGGAACATTACATATTGTTTGATTGCCAAAGCCAATTAGAAAACTGGATGTTTTCCATGGTATGGAACTTCCTCAGAAAATTAAATATGAAATTACTGTATGGTCCAGCAATCAATTTTACTTATGAGTGGAATTATCTGAAGGAAATCTGACTGTCTTTAAGAGATATCTTAGAGTGCACTCCACACACAGCCCCTCATGTTCACTGCATACATGCACACACACGTGCATGCACACACACACTTCCTCATGTTCACTGCAGCATTATTTGCAATAGCCAGGGCCTGGGTATAAACTAGGTATGCACCTACAGATGAATGGATAAAGAAAGCATACAGATACAATGGAATATTATTGCGCCACAAAATTAAGGAACTCCTGCCATGAGGCACTGTGCTAAATGAAATAAGTCAGACAGAGAAAGACAAATACTCTATGATCTCACTTATCTGTGAAATCTAAAAAAAACAAATTCACAGGAATAGAGAACAGATTGATGGTTGCCAGGGGTGGGGGAAATGGGTGTGAATCTCTGAATTTATCAACTATTGCCATGGACGCTAGCATAATTTTTCCCCAGATTATTGTAACAGCCTTTACTCTATTTCCATTTCTCCTCTCAGTACAGTCAATACTCTAATTAAAATGGATTAGGGAAATCTATGTGCATGTGCCAGAAGATTAATCATCTTAAAATATGGTTTTCCTTGCAGTTTGCTCAAAAGTCTTCAGTGGTAGGTTGCAAAAGAATATTTATAATATGATCCAATTTCTATTATAATTATATAAACAAATTACTATATGTACAGAAAAAATCTGGAAAACTATATACAAAATTGTTATTAAAACTTTCTGAGAGTGGTGCAGTTATTATATAAATTGCATCCTAATTTTTATGTCTCTGAAATGTTTTAAGAAAAGCCTAGATTACTTCTATAATGCAAAATAAAATGAGGCGGGAATTCTTTAATGAATTCCCACTACCTAGAGGATGAAATATAAATTCCTTTCCTTTTGTTCAATCTACCTCTTCAATAAGTACCTCCCAGTCTACCCTGGCCCCTCACAGATTATTCTTCTCTGAATTTCTATTGCACTTTCTGACTTTGACACTTTCTCTGAATTTTTTTCATACATTGGGTCATGATATTATGTATACTGTTTCTCAATATACAGATACTTAATGATGGAATTTATGTTTATTCCTTATGTCCCCCCAAAGCTCCAATGCCAGATCCATAACAGATGTTCACTAAATATTTATTAAGTCATCTTAGGATCTGAAAGTCATCTAAAGAATTTGAAAAGAATATGAAGGATTGTTTTCTCAGTGACACCCATAGAGAAAATCTATTAAGAAGAAAAGAAGAAGTAAAGTGGGAGTTAAATATATATATTTAACTAAAGAAAGCTGTGGGGAAAAAAAGTATAGAAATATTTGAGCTGTAAGATTTTGCATTTAGTTTCCTGTAGCTATAACAAACTGCCACAAACTTGGTGGTTTAAAACAACAGAAATTTATTCTTTCACAACTCTGAAGTCTAGAAGTGCATCATTTCACAGGGTTGAACTGGAGGCATCAGCAGGGATGTGTTTCCCATCCAGAGACAGAGAGACAATCTATTCCTTTGCTTCTTTCAGCTTCTGGTGGTTGCCAGCACTCCTTGGCTTGTAGTTACATCACTTTAATCTCTGCTTCCATGGTCACATTGCCTACTCTTCTGTGTATATAATCCCTCTCTGTTTTCCTATTTTAAGGACACATGTAATTGCATTTATGACCCATTCGGATAATGCAGAATAATATCTCCATCTCAAAACCCTTAGCCACACCTACAATGTCCCTCTTTGCTGTACAAAATAGCATCCATAGTTTACAAGGATAAGGAAATGGACATCTTGGGGGTGGGTAGGAGGGCATGTCATAATATAGCCTACCACAGGTGTTTTCTGTCAGCTAGAGTTCTGTTAGTACACAGGAAGGGATCTTCATGGTCTCTAATCCTTCTTCTTCCACTCACTTCTATCAATTCCAAGGCATGATATATGAGACAATTAAAATTCTTCAGTCTTCCAACTCTGTAAATATAGTACAATATCCATTAGACCACTAGGGACAGAGGTCCAAAAGCAATAGAATCAAACATGAGGAGAACATCCAAAGTCCATATTTTTGTCAACTGAGTGACAATTTAGGGAAATGACCACTCTATGACAAATTTGGTGAAATCATTATACAACTACTGTGTGCTATTATACACAAAGGAAGGATGCAAAAGAGAAGAATCATAAGTTTATAATCTAATAACTTTTCTTGGACTAAACAGTTAAATAGAGAAAAATAGGACAAAGCAGGCTAGGTTTTCAATAATGTCCTACGTTGGAACAGATTATGGAAATCCAGGCTAAGACCAACACAAAAGAAGCTGGTTGGTTTCCTACCATAGTTACATAATTCTTACAGAGAGTGAGGAATTGGGGCCATCTCTCCTCAAGTGAAAATATGATTTTATTCAGTATGCAAAGTAGTGTGTGTTCTAGAGAAAATGTCAATTTTTAATAACTTCAAAAGTTAGAATGGTGTGCCATTGGACAGCATAAAAAAAATAGGCTTTGCTTTTTTTGCAGCGGGTTTGCCGCCAAATCACAGGTATTGTGAAAGCCAAAGCTAAACTAATCCAAAATGGGAAAAGAAGAGATGTATTTCAACATCATAGACACATCTATCTTAGTGAGTCCACCACTTCTAATCATCTGATCTACAAATGTGGTGGGATTAACAAAAGAACCATTAAAAATTTGAGAAGGAGGTTGCTGAGATGGGGAAGGGCTCCTTCAAGTATGCATGGGTCTTGGATAAACTGAAAGCTGGATGTGAAGGTAGCGTCACTATTGGAAATTTGAAATCAGCAAGTATTTTGTGACCGTCGTTAATGCCCCAGGACACAGAGACTTTATCAAAAACTTAATTACAGGCACATCTCAGGTTGACTGTGCTGTCCTGATTGTGGCTGCTGATATTAGTGAATTTGAAGCTGGTATCTCCAAGAATGGCAGACCCATGAGCATTCCCTTCTGGCTTATGTGCTGGGTGTAAAACAGTTAGTTGTTGCTGTTAATAAAATGGATTCCACTGAGCCACCCTGTAGGCAGGAGAGGTATGAGGAAATCATTAAGGAAGTCAGTGCCTACATTCAGAAAATTGGCTGCAACCCTGACATAGTAGCATTTGTGCCAACTTCTGATTGGAATGGTGACAACATTCTGGAGCCAAGTGCTAATCTGCTTCGGTTCAAGGGATGGAAAGTCACCCTTAAAGATGGCAATGCTGATAGAACCATGCTGCTTGAAGCTCTGGATTGCATCCTGCCACCATGTTGTCCAACTGACAAGCCCCTGCGCCTGTTTCCTCCGGGGACGTATACAAAATTGGTGGTATTGGGACTGCCCCTGTGAGCTGAGTTGAGGCTGGTGTTGTCAAACCTGATATGTTGGTCACCTTTGCTCCAGTCAATGTTACAACTGAAGTAGAATCTGTGGAAATGCACCATGAAGCTTTGAGTGAAGCTCTTCTTGAGAACAATGTGGGCTTCAATGTTAAGAACGTGTCTGTCAGAGATGTTTGTTGAGGCAATGTGACTGATGACAGCAGAGATGACCCACCAATGGAAGGTGCTGGCTTCATAGCTCAGGTGATTATTCTGAACCCTCTTGGCCAAATCAGTGCTGGATATGCACCTGTGCTGGATTGTCACCGAGTTCACATTGCTTGCATGTTTGCTGAGCTGAAGGAGAAGACTGGGAAGAAACTGCAAGATGGCCCCAGATTCTTGAAATCTGATGATGCTGCCATAGTTGCTATAGTTCCTGGCAAGCCTGTGTGTGTTGAGAACTTCTCTGACTATCCTCCTTTGGACAACTTTTCTGTTCGTGACATGAGACATACAGTTGCTGTGGGTGTCGTCAAAGCAGTGCTCAAGAAGGCAGCTGGAGCTGGCAAGGTCACCAAGTCTGCCCAGAAAACTCAGAAGGCTAAATGAATATTATCCCCAACACCTACCACCCCAGTCTTAATCAGTGGAGGAAGAACTATCTCAGAACTGTTTAACTCGGTTGGTCTTTAATAATAAAAGACTGGTTAATGATAACAGTACACCATAAAACCTTCAGAAGGAAAAGAAAATGTTTTTGTGGACCATTTTGTTTCTTTTGAGTTGCAGTTTTAAGTTATTATTTTTAAAATCAACACTTTTTTAATGGAAACAACTTGACCAAAAACCTGTTATAGATTTTATGAGACCCAGTAAAACAACGTTTAATGTGGGGAAAAAAAAGGTTTCCACAGGTAAATATGGATTTGTTTTGAGAGAGATTTCATATCTTGGTATACTGATATAACCAGCTACATCATATTGGAAAAAAAGGTAAATACCTTTTCTTTTCCATACATTAGATGATAAAATGAACATCTTTTTCTTCTTTGAGGCAGAAAAGTTAAATCTTATGCCAGAAAGGATTTAGGGAGTTTGTTTTGAAGACTGCACCATGTGAAGAAAACTAAATGCTAAGAGAAAGGCTTTATTATGTTTCAATTCAGCAAACTTATGTAGAGTCTCTACTTTGTGCCAGACGTCGAGAGTAAAGAGATAAAAAAGAAATGGTACTGTATCCAAGGTTTCCAGCCTCCTAGGAATGATAGTTAGAATATAAGTCACTTAAAGAGTGCTTGTCATCGATACACATGATGTTCTGTGAGGTCCAGTTTCGGGGAGCTTGGATAGCTTTAGTGGAGGAGGTAGACTGTGAAGTAAGTGTACCTTGCAGGATGTATGGCTTTGACCTTTGCAGAGGCAACCAGAAGATGGCACAGTCAGAAACATAAGTATGAATCAAGGCACACAGCTTGGGGCATATGAGGAGAAGCGAATAATCCATTTTTACTGGGATTGGTGTCTATATGACATTAGGTCATTTGAACTATCTTCCCATGGGGGAAAGTGTACAGAAAGTTGGAGGCCACTGAGGTTCCATTTTAACTAACCTAGCAAGATGAACAGTTATGATAGGAAAACAAAAAAGGAACTGGGGAAAAGAAATTGAAAGTATGGAGCTATCAGGATACCCTGGTCCCACATACGCATGCCCATATCTGTATGATGAAAACTCCACTGAAAAGAATGGGGGAGGAAGGTATTTTCCATTCAACAATGTGTCATAAATTGATTTGTATGAGCCATGGTGATTTTGATAGAGGAGGTGGTGATCATTTTAGATAAGGAAAGGACTGAGCAGACAACTTTGTCTCTCCTGAGAAATATGAATTTAAGAAGACGGACAGAAATAGAATTAGCTGAAAACCAAAATGGAACTGAATCTCAAAAAATGATTCTATTAAAAATGAACTAAAAATTGAAATAATGAGCTGACTCCTCTTCCTCTTCCCTCCCATTCTCTTTTCTCTCTTACTGCTTACATTAGTCCAAAAGCCATTGCACAGATCAAGCGAGGTGAGTGTCTGTGGTAGGCATATGGAGCTGTGGTAGATGAGAGGTGTGAGGAGAGCATTTTTGTAAGAGGTCAACTTAGTGCAGCTGTCAGCGCCCAAGAAGGGTCAGAAAGCATCTGTGTAGAGGGGGCCTGACTAGGATGAGGAGGTTGTCCCCACAGGAAATGGATGCCATTATGGTATCATGAGCAGAGAGAAGAGTCCCTACAGGGGGGCAGCATGAAGTTGGGTATCGGAACCCAAAAGGGATAAGGGAGCTATCTGCATGGAGCCAGGGAAGTGTGGGTGCAGAGACCAAGCTGGGTGAAGAGGACATCCAATGAAGAAAGGCCCTCTGGCACAGGGTGATAGAGTTAGACCTGGTTGAGGAAGGTGCCTATGCAGGTACTGATCCAGCTCAAGGTTCTGGAACCTGAGCAAGGTGATGAAGGAACTTGAGCAGAGCAGCAGCCTGGTGCAGGGTGAAGATGGTATCTAGACAGAGGAGAAGGAACAGTCACAGGAGACTATTTATATACAGAGGAATTGATCAAGTAAGTAGCCACATTAAGAATAGTGGGAGTTAGGGCCTCCCTGGTGGCACAGCAGTTAAGCGTTGCGCTGTGGAGCTGTTGGCGGTGGCAACGCGAGATCGACATCCGGCCAGGGAGATTCCCACATGGCACAGCAGACCCCTCCTGCCTTGCCCGCTGCTCCCCTCAGCAGTGTATTTCTGTCCATCTGCCTGTTCTGCTCCCCACTCTGTCTCTGGTGTACCCTCTCGCCGCCCCACGCCTCTGGCCTATACCCCAGGTTGTGTGCATAAATAAATAAAATCTTAAAAAAAAATTTTTTAAAAAGACATTTTTGGTAGCAGTGACAAAATTTGAAAAGGGTCTGATGACTAGACAGTAACATGTCAGTGTTAAATTCCTGACTTTGATAGTTGTTCTGGGGTTGTCTAGATGAATGGTCTCACTAGTAAGAAACGCACGCTAAAATATCTGGGGATGACTGCATTTTTGCAGGTCACACTCCTCAGGAGAAGGACTTAGAGTCAGAATTTAGTGTCCAGGATGTTTACTAGGGAGTGTCTTTGGGAAACATTACTAGATAAACGTTTTGATTTTTTTTAAATGTGCTACTTTAAATTTCAAGAGAATCCAGTCATTGAATTAAAAAAAGGAGGAAAATTCAGAATTGACAGGAAATGGAGTCTAAGAGGAAGTCTGGGGCCATAGAAAGTGGATTTACATGCATGAAAGGAAGAGAAGGAAGCAAGCTTGTGCAGAAGGAAAAGCAAGCTGCATGTAAGGACAACTCAACAGCCTCAAGTCACCCCACAAGGAGCATGGAGCTGAAATTACTTAAAAAAAAACATACCTTGATTAGTCACTGGGTATGGGCTGTCCCCACTAGGGAGTGAGCTTGGGTGAGACTGCTCTCTGCAGCTGTAGGAGCTGGTAACTGAAGACTGTCTACCCTCAGTACTCCAAACAGTGGGAACAAGAAGCCCTTCTGTAAAGGGAATTTTTAGTCCATTCCCTGTGCTGCTGTTGGAACTGCTTCATATCTATTACGGAATAGCTTCTCCAGGTTTCTGATGAGCCTACACTCCTGGGGAGACTTACAAAGAAAGATTTGTAGGACAACTTTAGCCCCTTCTGTTACAGTTGGCCTTGGAGAGGTGATGAAAACTCATGGCCGTCCTTCTTGACTTTCCTCTCATTTTCCAGCTACCACTTCTCTTCACCTTGGTGACTTACCTTGGGGTCTGATCTAGATTCTCATACCAGAGATGTCTGTGTTTCTGGCCACCACTCTGAGGCCAGGATTGCTGTGTCATCCATTTACCACGCAACTGGGCAAAGGAATAACAGAAAGCATACAAGTAGACCATCTAGGTACTAAAATATTCTTCCCTACCTTTGTTGTAAAACAGCAGACCTAATAACTGATAATTCTTTTTATTAATGGATAATATTCTGTTCAGTGGATGTAGCATTTCTTTTATTCATTCGTCAGTTGATGGACATTTAAATTGTTTCTACTTTCTGGCCATTATGAATAATGCTGCTATAAATATTCGTGTACACATTTTTTTCTTTTTTTTTTTTAAGATTTATTTATACATGCAAGCTGGGGTACAGGCCAGAGGTGTGGGGTGGCGAGAGGGTTCACCAGAGACAGAGTGGGGAGCAGAACAGGCAGATCAGAAGTACACTGCTGAGGGGAGCAGCGGGTGAGGCAGGAGAGGTCTGCTGCACCACGTGGGATTCTCCCCGGCTGGGCGTAGAACTCGCATGGCGCACTGCCGACAGCTCCACAGCGCAGCGCTCAACCGCTTTGCCACCAGGGAGGCCCTGTGTACACATTTTTGTGTGCACATATGTTTTTATTTCTCTGAGTATATTGCATTCCACCTAGTAGTGGAAATGCCTGGTCAAGTAATAACTTTACATTTAATTTTTTCAGTAATCAACACACTGTTTTCTAAACTGGCAGACTAATTTATATTTCCACCAACAATGGATGAAAATTCAAATTACCCTACATCCTAACCACTTTATTTTCCTTTTTGAAAATTATATCCATTCTAGTAGTATAAAGTGATACCTCATTGTAGTTTTAAATTGCATTTATTTCATGACCACTGATGGCAGACATCTTTTCATCTACTTATTGTCCATTTGTAGTTCTTCTTAGAGAAATGTCTCTCCGAATCCTTTGGCTATTTTTAAATTGGGTAATTTGTCTAGGAGAGTTCTGGATACTAGCTCCTTGGTGATAAGTGTCATACATATGATCGTATATCTGAAGATTAATTGCAAATATTTTCTCCCATTCTGTGGGTTGTCTTATCACTTTTCTTTTTTTATTTATTTATTTTTTTTAATTGTTATTTATGTCTTTTACATTTTGTATTCCCTTTGGGCAGCCCACCACCAATTCACCCGTGATCCATCTCCATGGTCCCCTGTATTCTCCTCTCTTCCATTTTGTGCCCTTATCCTCCC
>PVIJ01017209.1:0-30198 GCA_004024925.1 Scalopus aquaticus
GATCTCATTCCCCACACGAGTGACATAACACATTCCTTCTTCCACCAGCCTTACTGAAATGACAATGGCAGGTGGACGTGGCATCAAATAAATGCCCCTTTGCAGCTGGTTAAAGTGCAGCACTGATGAGGCAGAGAACACGAGTTCAATACCTAAAATGGGACAATTGGATTTCATTCAGTTACATTTGAAAAAAAGACCACAGTTGGAGACATTATCATGAGATACACAAAAATATCCAGATATAACTTCATACTAAAGAGACTCTGCTTCTAAGAAGGGGTGGGTCTAAGCAAATTGTTCACTAAGAGATGACAGCACACAATATAGAGATGCATGAAAGCAAACCCCATTGCTAACAAGAAAGTAATTCAGACCTCCTTGTCCCAAGCAAGTGTCATCGGTTGTATCATTTCTAAGTAAACCAAGTTCAGGTCATTGTTGGTGTGTGTGGTTGACTCCATCTTATGGCTTTCCCCTTTCCCTTTCTTAACTCTTGCTTTAGACCCTCACCGGACGAGGCTCTGCAATGGCGTGATTCCCTGGACAAGCTCCTGCAAAACAACTGTAAGTTTGCCCTGTCTTTTATAAAGGTCAGGGTGAGACAGGAACAAAAGACACCTTTGTGTTGCCTATGTCCTTCCCCAATTTTGACATGTCTTCACTTTTTCAGAGTGTTCTCAGCAAGGAAAGGGGCTGAGAATATGGTTTTCTGACTCACTGTGGAAGAATGTGAATACAGTGAGGAGCTGAGAACTCACAGGGCAGGCTGGAGTCCCAGCTGTCTTCTCACTCTGTGTGGCCCTCGATACCTTCCCCAGTAAAACAGAGGCATTTAATATCTTTTTGATTTGGGCCTCACACTGTCTTACAAGGTTTGGATATAGCAGGATAAAAATCATGCATTTATGTACCCATAAACAGTCCTTTTCAGTCATACTAATCTTTGAAGACTGTATGTTCCTATATTTTAAGCTTTTAGGGGACCAGAAGCCAAAGGGATAAGAAAAGATGGGGATAGAAGTTAAATCAGAGGGTTAATGTTAACACCTTAGTGTATGCTGAGGGAGGAACTAAAGTCTTTCAGCTTACAGATGGTCACTATAGCCTGAGATTCTACTTTTCTACTTTTCAGATGGGAAAATATGTGTACGTGTGTGTTACTGTATAAATATGATGTGATATTAATAATATTTTAGTTATATATAATATTTTAATTATATATGCATGTATGGAGATGTGTAGTATGTGTCTATATTTTTCTGTGTGTGTATTCAACCTTAAGTGTCACATAATTAGCCTCCTCTTAAAAAATTAATATTTTTAAACACTTAGGCAATAAACTTCCCAAGCAATAAGAGGAAAAGTATTTGATAACAATTTTAGTCAGAATCCCTTCCTTGAAAGGGGTTTCTACCGATTCAAACTAACTCAAATGACAAAGAGGATTTCTGGTACAGATACAGAGGTCGCACAGAAACAAAGGAGAACTGTGTCCTCTAGGAGTTACACCATTTGTAAATAAGACATTCTTTCCTCTCTCTCTCTCTATTCCTCTTATGTGCCCTCCCCTTCCCCTCTCCACCTCCCACCTCTGTCTGCTTCTCTCTAGGGCTCTTCTATTTGCCCTGTGTCTCTCTCTGCCATCATGTCTCTGCTGTCTGTCTGGCTGCTTCTAGAGAAGAACTAGGGGACAAGCATGCCCTAATAATTCTACCCCAACATCACTGACCTGAAGAAACAGAATTTGAGCTCATCCTTCAAACATCTGCTGTTGTGCATCTTGAATAACTATAAGCCAAATTTTGGCACCGCAGCCTTATGAGATATTCCTATTTGAATCTGTTAAAATAATTAGTCTCTGATCAGAAATATGTAACATTAGCTGTGATGGATGAAAAATAGGTGATGAAGATACTTTTGAGAAGTACAAGCATTTAACATTTCATACTCCCTTTTTGCATGATTGATTCTATCAATTAAGCCATTTAACCTGAGGAGTGGCATCTATGTCAATTTATAAGGAATATTTGACATCCTTTTGTTCTAATGGAGGATATTAACTCTCATAATTGATATAGCTCCCCCAACATTCCTGAAATCCACATTTTTCTTGAGTAAAAATGAAATCAATTGGTATCAAACCTCTAAAAAAAGGACAATTAAGCTTTTATTCATCCTCTCCCTTCCATCCCCCAGCTAGCAGGACTCCTCTTAACTTTCTTCATTTTAAAAACCATTTTCAATCATCCAGTGTACCTGACTCAGTTCTGAAAGTGCATCAGTATCTTCCATGCTTGGCTCCAAGTTCCTTTAGTAGGTCTGTTGGGCACATAACTCCCAGACTGCAATGGGCATTGATATAAGGTAGCAACATTAAATTCTCCCATGGGTGTGTCTTTAAGAGCAGGAGAAGAATGGAATACAACAGAGTAGCAGCAATATGTTTATGTAGATTCCTTTTCTCCAGGAGTCCTGAAAGATAAAAACATGTCCTGGGGATCTGGGTCTCTCTTCCATGGGGTATGGAACCTCTGGGGTGAGGAGTCCTCTTGTTGCTATCTTTTGCCTCCTCCTTCTGCTTTTCTCTCTTTGCTTCTCAATTTTCTCCCTTCTCTTCAATGGCTTATCTTTGTCATCATCTTCCACACTAGTGGCTGCAATTTCCTTTAAACTGAAAAATTAGAATAATAAAAGCAATCACCAACATAAATTTTACACCATGGACTAGGCAGTGCCCTAAGCACTTTACATATATTTTCATAACAATCTCCATAATTTTAAGATTTAGCACAATAGTAATCTTCTCAGAATTCCTTTTCAGAAAAGGAAACTGAGACATGAAAGTTAGGTAAGTTGCTTATGAAATAAAATGCTATAGCAACAGCATAGTAAGTCCATTTACCTTTCTTTAAAGTCTGTGATCTTTGCTCTGTGACTTAGAAAGAAAGACTTCCCTCCCAGGACCTGATGGGTCTTTTTTAGTTCACTATGCACCTCTAATAAATGCTAGATGCACAGTTTGAACTAAGAGGTGGGGTGTGAAAGAGGGGTAAAGATAAATGAACCTCAAACCCTGAACTCAAAAAATTAACAGCCTCCTGAAAAAGGTAGTCATACAAGCAAATGATTCCAGAAAAAAAATACAGACTGACCTTTTCGCTCACACTGTTAAAAACCCTCTAGAGCTAGTGGAAGGTAATTGGTTAAGACTACTTCAAAGAAGAAGCATTGAAGTTGGGTTTTCAGTGATGATAAAGATAACTTTTAAACTGGGTGTGAATATTAATGATGAAAACCAATATTTTTTCAGTTATTATATTCAACACCATATAAGAGCTTTACTAAATTATTTAATCCTTACAACAACCCTATTAGGTAGATTCAATTATTTATCTCCATTTATCAGATGAGACAACTGAGGTCCCGGAGGCGTTAGATATGTAGCCCAAGTTACACAGTAATGTACCATGTGACAGTCCACCTCCAATCTCAATTCTAGAGACTGCTCTATTTTGACCCAGTAAGCTGTGCAAGGATACTTATTAATTACCAATAACTACCAATAACATGTCACAATTTCCCCCCCACCTCAAGAATGATTTGCATTAATCTAGCTGTCCACATTTGGCCTTTATGTAAATCTAACTTGAATGTGTCTAACACACCTTTGATTTTCAAAATGGTTTGATAGGTGTTTCATTATGTTCTTTGGTAGAGCTGCTACTCTATTTTACATGGATGTCAAAAGTGACATCACATGCTAGGGCCAGCTCTGGGGTTATGATGTGGGTCACAACCCAAAGTATTTATTCCAGACCTGAGAATAAGGTGGGCATCATTTGCTTCCTAGGTAGTGGATGCTCAAGGTGTGCTGAAAGGTATTCTGAGGCTCTGTGCAGGTTCTACCAGGTGATTCATCAGAGCTGTATGCTTGGGGTTTTGGCTGGATATGCAGTGGGCAGGACAATGATGTAGGCAAAAAGACGTGTGTTCTTTGATGAATAGAGGCATTTGGTCTGGCGTCTACTTGACTTCAACATGGGAAGTCTTCCTTAAGATGATGGGAATTCAATAGATGGGAATTCTGAGGAATGGACCAATTAAAAACCAGAGGTTAAGGAGGAGACAGTATCCGGTGAGAGATTTGAGAGGGTCCTAGAGACCCGCCTGAGAATCCACACAGGCAAGATGAGCGAAAGAATAGCTTTCCATGAGTCCCAACCAACAAGGTACAAAGTGATTGTTTGAGTCACTTTAAGTGTGTACATTGACAAAAAGTCTGAAAATAATATTGTGGAATTCGATGAGAGTGATGAAACAGTCCCTAGGAAATGGACTCAGGGCACTGGAAAGTTCTTTGCCAAGCTCATTCTGAGTATGTGGTAAATGTTAACATTGTTGTGGAATCTTGGCTTGCATCTTTGGGTCATAAATAACAACATTTGGGAGGCTTGGGATTTATCTCTGCCTTTCACAAAGACAAAGAATAGGTGATTCAGAAAGCTTGATGGGCTGTGTGGACATTGGGTTAATGAGAATAAATTAGCTACAGACTTCTGTGAAGTTGTTTCCTCTATATTCTTGATTGTGTGCAAGCTCATAGGACTTCATTCCTGCTGTCATTTCCTGGCAGCTAGAAAGTGTTGGGAATTGTCCAGAGACTACCTAACACCTGTGCTTTAAGAAACAATGAAAACTAACACTGACAGAGGAAGAACTAGGCTTTATTTCTTCTTTCAGCATGAATGTTGACTCCCATGTTACTAAATTATAACAAGTAGCATCGGAAATATAATAGGAAAATATGGGTAGGAGAGAGAAAGAAAATCTACCTGATTTTATGCAGGTACACACTATCAAACAGTTTTAAGGTAATTTTTCTAGGTAAGTTTCTAGAAAAAAATTGTTTATCATACCTCCCAAAAACTCCTCTCTCAGATCAACCAAAAAATAAAAAAAAAATGTTTTTCAGTTAAGTATGGGGATGAGCAAATTAAAATGCAAATGGATCCAGAGATCACTGGTGACCCAAACCCAAGTTAATTTTCATGTAGCCATTCTGTTTCTTTAGAATTCAATGTGGTTGCAGGGACACTGAGAAGCATGGAGATGGTGAAAGGCAAGTTGAATAAAGATCAACAAAATATCTCTGGTTTAATCCTCACATACATTTTTGTACATGTTATATGAAATCAATGTATTAGCCAATGATTAATGAATAAAATGTAAGCACTATAATGATGAGTAGGGAGAAGTATTCAGGGAAAAGGAAATAGATTGAAATTAGGTCAAAGGAAATGAATTCAATACATGAATATGTTCCCCAAGTAGAACTAATGGAAAGTAGAATTATCTCCTCATGGGGGACAAGTTCACGGAAAACGAGGCCCCGATGTACTAGTCACAGCCATCCTGCCCTCTGCCCCAAGAGGCAAAGCAAACAACCCAGGCGCATTGCCAAGTTTGGCCCACAATTATGATCCAGTCTGCGGGAAGCCAGAGTTCTTCTCTCCTCCCTCTAAAAATCTACTTTCCTTATATAACAATGGACATGGATTGTTTCCTTAGATACATTTGCTAGAATTTCAGTTTCAAAATTTTACATATGTGCATAGTCAGTTTCAAAGAAGAAGAAATCCTCATCTTGCCTTCCACTCATCTACCCCTCTGGGAAGTAGGAAATGAAAAGAGAACAAAAGACCCCCAAATCCACAGCTAGACGGACAGACAGATAGATAATGTGCATGTAGGTAGCTACAGATAAAGACATATATAGAGAGAGATAGACAGATAGTTACTTAAAATTTTAAGTTGAAGTCTATTCTACCTGAACTACAATACACTGAAAACAGAACCTCAATAATTACAATTACATTAATTGTAATTATTTTTCAAGCTCACATACAACTGATGGGCAAAATGATTCCTAAGTTACCAAGATGAGGCAACTTCCTCCAGCCCCTCCCACTTATCCTCAGGCCTCAAGCCAAATGTCACTTCTTCATGGACACCAGTCCTAAACTAGAATGAGATTAGGACCCTCCCTTCTGTTCCTACTTTTGTGTTAATTTTTTTGTTTCTTCTTTTTCTTTCTACTTCTCCCAGAATATGAAAGTTCCTTTAGGGTGAGAACCACATCCATTTTACTTCCCATAATGCTTAGGTCATATTGCCTGGAGCATAATATTAACTCAAAAATCATTTATAGAATAGAAAAAAAAGATTGAGTAGTTTATATGATATCAACATTAATAGTTCTTATACTGCACAACTAAGTTTTAGATACATTTCTTTTTTTCCTTTTTGGTGATTGCTAAATATCCAGAATGGCATTATTATTTTTAGCGTTTCTTGATATCATGTGCAGGTTAACCTTCACGATGTAAATTTATACTGCCTGACTTTGAATCCCAGCTCTGCCACTTAACAGCTGGTTAACTCAGGGCAAGTTACCTCACCTCTCTGACTTCATTTGTGAAGCAGCCTATTAACAGCACCTGTGTATTATGTTGCAATGAGAAATAAATGAGGTTAACATTTGTAAGGCTGCACAGCAGGATATAGCGTAAGACAAACCAATTTCCCCTACTGGCATTTTTCCTCTTAGATGGACTTGCCAGCTTCAAAAGTTTCCTGAAGTCTGAATTCAGTGAGGAGAATCTTGAGTTCTGGATTGCCTGTGAGGACTACAAGAAGATCAAATCCCCTGCCAAGATGGCTGAGAAGGCAAAGAAGATTTATGAAGAATTCATCCAAACAGAGGCCCCTAAAGAGGTAGGTCCTAAGGGTGGGTGTGTGATGGTCAGAGAGGGGCAGCTGGATAGCCTCCCTTGAGGAATGGCCAAGCCAATGCAGGTCTGTGAGACCGCGGGCTCCTCCTGCCTGGGGCAGCTCACGTGTGCTGAGCCCTGCTGAGTGTCCTACGGTCAGGTCAATCTGAACTTGAGTCCAGTCTCAACCACTTCCAAGAAGTGTGGTCTTGCTTTGGTAGCAGGCTGTGTCAAGGGGGAATGGTACTAGTTGCATGATTGGTGATGAATTATTAGGTCTCTCTAAGCTTAGCTTCTTTCTTTGTAAAAATGGGGGTAATGATGACTATTTTGCAGGTTTGTTGTGAGGATGAAATTAAACAGTGGATTTGAAAACATACATCTTGGTATCTGAACTAATTAATGCCTGTCATCTTTTCTCTCTTCCTCTTCCCTTCCCATTCTTTTTTTCTTGAAAATTCTCCTTTTTTCTCTGCTTACCTTTTATTCATTTGTTTTCCCTCAAGCCTTTGTCATTTACATTGTAGTTGGGACAAACAGGGTATCTACTCATGAAAATCAAATTATCACAAGATAATAGTTCTAGAGATGTTGGAAGACAATATACCCTTAATTGATTACTTAAAACAAGACATGTGTTGATTTCAAAGAAGCCCGTGCTGGGCTTTTGAGTCTTCTATCACTTAGGATCTTGGGCAAATCATTTAACATTTCTGTTCCTCGTTTGCAAGGTGTATATGCTGCTGTCTGCCTTGTAGAGTTTGTAGGATTAAATGAGCTTATCAGTACAGTACCTGGCACAGGTTAAACACCAAAAAATATTCACTGCTGGTTTTGTTATTATTATGATTTGTTTCTGGAAAAAAAAAACATGTTTCCTTGTTTTTCTGGAACTATGCAAAACATTATGGATTCCTGGTCAGAATGTCTTTCTCCTTCACTCTCTCCACTAGGTGTGAAAGCAAGTGCTGGGGTAGGGGGGTTGTAGGCTTAGGCATCAGGACCTTTGGATTCAAATTCTGAGTCTCTAGAATCAAATCGCTTATTAGCTAGGTGATCTTGAGGAAGCCATTTCACCTTTATATATATATATATGAAGGTGAAGGTATAGAAAGGTATTTTCCCTCCAAAAGGAAAGACTCCTTGGGATTGCTGTAAAGATCACAGGAGGCATCTCATCAGATGTAGGGGCTCTGACATTGGCTGGGTCTTCATCTAAGTCATTTATTGGAGCATCAGTTATCTTACTTCATTACTCATAAAATGGAAGTGATATCTTTCACTTTTTATGACTATCTTCCCTTTGAGCGTTTCATGGGTGAGAAATTCCACCTCTCAAATCCTGGATCCTGGACTAACGTAAGACCCTATTTCCCACAGGTGAATATTGATCACTTCACAAAGGATATCACAATGAAGAACCTGGTGGAACCTTCCCTGAGCAGCTTTGATGTGGCGCAGAAAAGGATCCACGCCCTGATGGAAAAGGATTCGCTGCCTCGCTTTGTGCGCTCTGAGTTTTATCAGGAGTTAATCAAGGAGTAACTTAATTGGGCTATAAGGAGCATCCAGTGAGTTCTTCCTTCCACAGTAACACCTGCATTTCCAGCAACCTGCACATCTTCCCATAGCAGCTTTGCTCAAAAATATCCAAACAGGGAAAATCCCAGGGGTCACTGCTTGTACTTTTTGCCCTCTCGTTTTGGATGTTTATCTATTGCCTGAATTCATTCCTTCCCCAGTTTCTTCTGCCCCATTCTTCATAAGCCCTACTCAATTTGTTTTTGTCAAACCCAATCAGATCACAGAAAAAAATTGCCTAGAGCAAGAAAAATGACCACGAAAATATGGGATCACTGAATGTGTGTTCATTTGGTTTGGGTGATGGATCTCTATTTAAATTGGTCTGTGAAAGACTAAATATACATGGAAAGAATAATTTTCTAGTGAGATTAGTGGATGGCACTCATTTTAATTCTAATCCAGGGTCAGTTCTCTATTTCCAAACTTGGATAGTAAAAGGTGTAAGATTTTTATGAGGCAGCCACGATTTCCCTTTTTAAGCAAACATTTTACTGTCCATTTCAGTGGTCTCTCACCTATAATCAGAGGACTGTACATTAAGGTGTTTAATTATCCCATGATGCCATCTGGTTTTTAGTAAATGATGAGAATCTTCAAAATATCAGATGATTACTGGAAACATTAATTTGATTACATGTTGAGGCCTTCAAAGTGAGATAGGGTTTTAAAGTATTCTGCATTTTGCAAATAATTTAGTCTTTTTGCAATCCATCTTTCGTTCCTATTTTTCTCCCTGCATTAGTGAGTTTAATTAGAATTGAAGTATACATTTACACCCATTTATGCCCACATGCAACTGATTGCTAGACCAAGGTATTTTTTAGTAGATTTAAGCTTTTAACTATATATCTCATTATTATAAGCCTTGCTAGAATTTTAAAAAATCTTTAGTAGATTTGATTAAGTAATGATTTACATAATTTAGTGATAAGGAGAATGAAAGTAAACGATGCACAGGATGAGGCTAATGAGTTCATTTTAAAAAAAGTATTTTCTAAAGAATTAATAAAATTCTGCAATGTTTAAGTAGAAGATCACATTGTTCAGTCTTGTATTTCCCCTTTTGTCTCCCCTTTTCATTCACACACAACTAGTGTCACATGTTCATGGCCCACTGACTCAGTTATTTCATAAGAATATTGAAAGCAAAGCAGCTGTATCACTCTATTCTTCCCATAAACGCTGTGTTTGTTGAGTATTCCTTTTTCTGGTAATTTCAAGGAATAATAGGCCCTTCTGGACACTTGCCATTTCATATCCTGAAAAATGGGTTAGAGTAATCTGATCTGTAGCCAACAATTGCTAGTGTGGTATGAGCTCATTCATATTTATGAATATCACTCCCTTCAAAGAAAGACCTTCATCAAGCAGTTGACAGCTAGGCCAGTCAACAAACGAAGAAGTTGTGTACAAGTGCACAAGCAACTGCCATTCCGTAAGTCATTGCTGGCACTACCTTTCCCAGCATCTGTTTGCACTGCCAAGTCAGTGTAAAGTCTTCAGTCCTTCACTTTCTAAAGCAGCTAGAATATTTAAGGACCCAAGAATCTAGGTGAGTTGTTTTTTTTTTGTTTGTTTGTTTGTTTTCATGAATGCCTAAACTTTTAAATATTTAATTAAAAATTCAAATATTTTATTCACATTACTTGATAGAACCAATGTGTGAAAATGCCTAGAGAGCCAAATAGGGTTCAGCTCACCCAGATGGTTGATGTTACAAAGATTCAGATCAACTGTATTACAAATTGACTGCATATCCTGTAAAAGTGGGTACCTTGTCAGTGGAAGGTAAGAAAGACCATCATTTTGTAAGCTGCCCAGGAGGCAGGAGGCAGGAAAAGCTCCACAAGAACAATGCTTTAAAGGCTATTAAAAATGAAAACTTTCCAATCAAAAAGTGATATTTTATAGATATGTATATAAAAATTTATAGCATTACACACAGACACACACACACATTAGAAACTCATCTAACATAGGAATAAAATGTAAAAGAATACAAATATTGCAGGTAAAAATGAGAAAGCAAACATTGAAATTACCCTGGAAATTTTCTTTGAAAGATTTCGCAAGTGTTTTTAAAGTTAGACAAGGGGGGAAAGCAACACTGGTTTCCATGGTTACACAAAGAAAATACATACTTTCAATTCTGGGAAATTAGCAAAAGTGTGATAATCTTTCCAGGAAAAAGATGCTTAACAACCATTTATCACTCCCTTTCCCTCCTCGTTCTCCCCAGTTTTCCTTGAGTAAATTGCCTGGGAATGTGCTTAATGCAGGAAACTGTAGTGTTTGCATTTTCCTTCCCTGTGAAAATGTAACTACAGTTGTATGTGCATCTGGAATGTGGAGAGGTGGTGGAGCCAAATTTTGGTCAATGGGAATAGTGCTTTTCAAGAGTGCTTCTCACTCTTGAAAGAAACCTAAGATTAGGTCAGGCAATGCATGGGCCATAATCTATGTTTTTCTGCCTAGGTTTGCTATAGTTTGGGGTTCATAATAGATTAGAATAAATTAGACCCAGAGACAACTAGCAACGCTACAGCAAATTAAGAGCTATGTTACATGTATGTCTAAGAAAGCAGCACTAGTTACTCACCCCACCATTTTCTCACAGATAAACATATTCTGAAATGCAGAACTAACTGAGGAATTTCAGTAACTTTGCTTTCAAACATTTAAATTGCAAAAACCCATAGAATCAAATGTATTGAAACCTTTTTGCCCCACTTCCCAAACCCTAAGTATTCCCATTACCTATTTGCTTTAAGTAGATTTCAGTTTTTAATGTATAAAGAGAACTTGGTGTTCGTTTTTATCTTCTGCAAAGCCCTGAATTTTGCTTGGTCTATGTATTCTCTGTAAACACTCCATTTCAATAGCGTGAAGCTATTAACTCTCTCCCCAAAACTAATATATGATCAGAGGTTCAACAAGAACTTGACTACTAGCAAATCAATTGGTAAACTAATAACCATTCCCTGCCAGGGCTTTGTCTATCTATACCTTACAAATCTGATAATAAGATTAATTTAAGAGCCTACATATATTTCAGGGAAATGATTTTCACCCTGAATGCAGTACATCAAGCGGACTCTTTTCTCTGTTTCTTGGGAATTCAGCAGGTTTGGGGCAGAAAGGGCATGAGCGTAAAGGAGAGAAAGGAGAGAATGGTAAAGCAGTGAGCACCTGGTCCTGTGAAGTGAACGCAGTAGGAAGCATTGAAGGGCAACTCTGCTACTTGTAATCAGCCGCATTTGTAGGAAGGTATTTGTTGACTCACAGACCAGCGTCCTAGGGAGTCTTGACTAGAGGAGTGAGCAAATATGGAGGGAGGACCTACTCTCCCCTTTGGCTGGCATGTGCAGTAAAGCAGAGTGTGGAGAACTCAGTTTCTAATATCCAAGCGTCCAAACCCAAGGGCCAGGCAACTCTGTAGGTTCTGGACGTGAGGTCCTGATGCAATCGGTATGATCTGTCTGAATTGCTGTTAGACCTCTCTGGTTTTCTAGTCTCTCCATTCAGTTCGGTAAGAAAGTAGTTAACACTGTTTAGATAAGGTTCTTTAGTTAACAGTACAACAACTGCTACTTGGGTTCAATATACTTTCACTCAAATAGGTTGAGACCAGAGCAATAGAAAACGAAAGAAAGGCTTTCCTTGGTATCACTTAATCATTCCAAAACTGAAAAGATCAATTCTTCCAACTGAGGAGTTGTTTGTGGGTTTGAGTGGAAACACATAGCAGAGAGTGAAAGAGAAAATATTAAGAAGAGAACATTATCCTTACTTCACAGTTTAATAATAATCATCTTAGCTTATTCTTATAGTAGAGAAGTAATAAATTCAACTCTTAGCATTCATATCCAGCTTCAAGTTACTTGTCTCACCTGGATATCCCCCTTTAACCTCCCTCCTATACCTCCCAGTCTCTTTTCCCCTTTCAAGAAGAAAACACTTAAAAAATATGGGTCTAGCCACAGTTATATAATAATGGTCACATTTAAAGCATTTAACTATCTAGGAAATGTATTGGTTACGTCATAGCTAAGACAACAGGAAATGCTGATCAATTTTCCAAATGAGAGAAGCAATCTAGATAATTTTTGCCAAAAGTTCTTGTTATATCACATAATATCAGATTTAAAGGGAACTAATTTTTTTTAATGCTACAACTTGTAATTCATCTTCAGGAAATACCACCCAGAGAAAGATGTTGGAATGAAAAGTTTGGAAATACATTCATCAGTACTTATTTCGTACACTTTTCACTTAGAAACAATTGTGTTTATCTTCTACTTTTGTATCTGCTACATTGTATACCATGTAACTCATACTCATTGATAAATAAAGCACCAAATATGTATCTGTAACCAAGATCACATATATTATATTAAATATATGTCTATGTTACAGTCTCATACTAGTCCTTTATTCCTGGACATTCTCTATTTGAAATTCTTTCTTAAGATAGGCTTGTTTGTTTCCTATGCTTTTTATACCAGGTGAACCTTTGATCCATTGGGCCATCCCTTATTTTAATACATGTTTGCTGTACTACAGCCTGACATGCAAAACTCAGAAAGGGAGATACAAAGTGCCCCCTTATTCTGGAAACTGTCCCTTGGCTTCAAATGGCAACAACTTATTGACCCAGTTGTTTGCTGTCAGAACTGATTGCACACATTGTATAATTTGAATAGTGCATGATTCAGTGAGTAGAGCCATCCTTTGCCCTTCCTACATGGGGAAAGATCTGAATTCCAGGTCCCACTTCAAGCAGTTCAACTCTGTTGGAATCAGTGCTCAGATTAACATAGGTAGTGGGCTGAGATCTTACAACTAGTGGACTGGAAGAAAACCAAGGTTTATTTTTCTTTTCTATGCAGAAAGAAACATAGGCAGGAGCCGATTTACAGAAAAGATGAACATCTAAGGGTGGAGAGGGAGAGAGGGAGGGAGGGGGGGGAGAGAGAGAGAGAGAGAGAGAGAGAGAGAGAGAGAGAGAGAGAGAGAAGATAGGAATAAGATTAAGAGACTAGGGAATGTCTGTCTTGATATTTGACAGTTTTTAGTTTTCATTCCCAGTCCCCATGGAGTCTAGTTATACTTCCTATAGATGCAATGTCCCTGAATTATTTCACTGGACCCTATTCTCTTCTTTATTTTCATTATCTTAGAAGAGTGTTTAAGAATTTCCACTAAGAAGTATTACTAGAGCAAAGATTACTGACCCTTCTTCCTCCCCCACAGAGAAAAGTTGATCTCAAGGTCACAAGGCAGATCAGTGGCAGAACAGACCTTAGAGATCAGTTCCTTTTAGACTCCTGTTTGTTCTACATACAAGAGCAAAGGAACCAGAAGTGATTCCTCAAATCATGAGGATTACTGACTCTATCTTGAGTTCTATAAGCTAAACAAACCACCACGGTAGTCCATTCTACCACGTGTCAATGACAGAAACCAAGCCCCACCAGTCACACCATCTCCAAAGCACATTTTGCTACTTTTGCATTTTCTAAATTAGCAGTTATCTTGATAAACTGTCCCCCACCACCAAACCCAAATACTTTAGCTTCTCAAGTAGTTACCTAATGCCTCAGTGCATTCTACTTTTAAATTACTTTCCTTTGGCAAATTCCTAGTCCCCATACTACTTTCTTAATGATTTAACTTGTTAAAACAACAAACAAGCTTATGAGAAGGCAGTCTTTGCTCAGTCTTTGGCAACCAGGTCCATGGCCAGGTTGCTGGCTGCCTTGTTAATGAGGTCACATTTCCAAATCATTGCCAGCATGGGAGATGCTGAGTTTGAGACAGGCAGACAGGACCAGCTGCTTTGGAGGTATTATATCTTGACGAAGCACTGCCTTGTGACTGCCACTGGAAGGAACTGTCTGAACATGCAGGAAACAAATGCCTACCTCAGATTGTGCTGCTAAATGCCCGAAGCCTCTGCATCTAAGGAGAATTCGTGGAAAACATAAAAGACACTTAAAAAGAAATTGGAGCCCAGAGGTTTCAATCAGTAAGGATAAATAGAGGTTGATGCTCCCTTATTTCTTTAATCTGAACTCTTATTTTGACTGCTTTTGAACTCAGCAACTAAAGTTAAGACTTCTATGCTTGAATTTCTCTAAACATTCTACTAAGCGTGTGCAGGAAGGTGAGAAAGGGAAAGTCCAGGTGCAGAAAATGCCAGAGCTAGCATAGACATTACATATGCTCCCATATGTCCAGAATAAAAGTTTGATTCTCCTTCTCTGCACAATTTCTCTTCAGCTGAGATGCCAGCAACTGAGAGAGACACACAAATACTTGAACCCCAAAAGCAAAGCAGGCATTCACATGCCTGGCTATCAGATCAGCAGAGTTGGCCTGGGCAACAGTTGTGAACAGAAAGCCATCCTGCCAATCTAAGGAATTATGCTGCCCAATCTTCACATTAAAGATGAGAAAACCGAGGCATGGAAGTGACATGTCTGTTCCATCATTAGCATCTGGATGTCATCATTCTTGCAGGTGACCTGATTTCTAATCCGGAGTATTTTTTTCTTTGGAGCAAAATTTGTGTTATCCCTCATTATACCTATATTAGTATAATGAAATATATTCTTAAAGTTTATATCAAGGAAATTTAAGATAGTAGAGAAATGGTAGGGTAGGGCTGACCCCCAAAAGCTGAATTTCTCAAAAATAGACACTTTTCTTCTTTATAATAATTTTCTCAATTAGGTATTCTTTCTGGTTGGCAAATTTTTAAATAGTAAAACTTTTAAAAAATAAATTTTTAAATAATATATCCTGTTAGAAAGCTATCAACACTTTATATATTATTGTGTATTCCAATAGAATGAAATATGTTGATTATTTCTTAAAACTTTGAAGATAGCCAGTAGGGAAGGGTATTTTGATTGGGGGAGAGAGGTTTGCCACATTCAATCATATTTTTGAAAATTTGCCACCAATCTATGCTGTACGTGACCCCTTCCCTATCAGCACCAGGTAACAGTCAAGATTTATGGAGGCAGAACAATCTCTTATCCTGTGTACTATTCAAGCCACTTTTATGTAGTGTTTTACACTTTTCTGAGATTTAAAGAACTGGCAAGCTTCACAGGTTAAATTTTTCAATGACCAATTGCAGTTTCTATTCCATTTTTTAAGCTTTGTTCAGCACTCAAAAATTCTCCCTCAAACACAAGTTCTCCTAAGAAGAATAACACACAAAATTTGTAACAGCCCTATGATAAGAAAGAAAATGGTTAGAGCATTTCTCTGATCATGTTATTCTTCTTGTGGAGGAAAATACGATTAAAAAATAAATAATACAATAAATAATAAATAAAATAAAATAATCAAATAATCATGTTATGCCTCTGTTGAAAGCTTTCCAATGACTTCCTGTGCTCTCCAGCCTCCTCCAGTGTCCAGACCCAGCAGAGAGGGGGGCGTCTCATAGACTCCGTAGACACTTGTGCGTCCTTCCTTATTCATGGATTGAATTACACTTCACACACCCACATATTGTTTTAAACTCACTCAAGTTTTAAAAGTCAAATATAAATTCACTTAAAAACATTCCTCAATTTCTACTAGATTGTCATTCAAATATTTTCGATTAATGGATACTGGAAATACAGCTACTCTCACCCAGATACTAAAAAATATTCCTACTTTTAAAAGTTTAACTCTAAAATGTTGGTAGTCACTGCTCTAGATCTAAAATAGCATTCTGGATCCTCAGTCTGATACATAATATTCTTGAAATCACTCACTTTTACACGATGTCTTGAAGAGCTCCAAACCCTTGAAGCTACTTTCTTTTGCTCTAGAACGAGTGGGTTTGGTAACTACCAACGGAGGGATTACTGGCTCCTCCCTCCAAGCACTGTCCTGAGTAGGTAATCAGTAACACTTGAGCCTCATAAAAACAGTCTCGGGGTAGTTAAGACCCAGCTAACGGACAAGGAAGCATTCCACAGCAAAATATTGACAGCTGAGAGTTAATTAGACCAGCTGGTGCTCCCTGGGTCTACATAAGCCCCTTAAGGCTTACTTACCTTCATCTGCCTTTCAAAATGGTGGCTTTTGGAGAAGCTTAAGAATGGTTGGCTTCACCATGCTCCCAGTGGTACTGTTAGCCAGAATAAAACTTCCTTTGAAGAAATTGCTGTGGATTTCTGAGCCAAGAATGATGCCAGCCTGTTTCACTATAGTTCTTCTATTTTACCTAGCTGACATAGACAAACTATTTTTAGAATTTAGCACACAGATATCATTCTCCCAGGGAGACTTCCTTGATACCCACCTAATTAAAGTGAGTGATAATGCCCTAATCTGGTATCCTTCCACCACACATATGCTCATATCAATTGGGTAAGATAATTCTGTGAGGCTGCTAGGGAATTCTCTCAAGAGTGTTAGAAAAGCTAAGCTCCAGTATTTTAATTTCTAATAAAGTCTACAAATTTAAACTTCCATAATATATAAATAAGAAGGTATACACATGACCCACAGGCATGTGAAAAAATTGTTCAACATTACTTATTGAAAGGGAAATGCAAAACAAAACCACAGTGAATTATTACCCACTCCTTTGAGAATGGTTTAATTTGAAAAAAAAAAATGGAAACAAGTGTTCATGAGAGTGTGGAGAAAAAAGAACCCTCATTCACTGTTGGTGGGAATGTCAAATTACAACATCTATAGAAAATGGTATGGAGAATCCTTGAAAAGCTAAAATTGTAAATATGGTCCAGCAATACCCCTTGTAGGTATTTATCTGAAGAATATGAAAACATTAACTCAAAAGATATATGCACCCCTATGTTCACAGCAGCATTATTGATAATAGCTTCAGATATGAAGTCAACTTAACTGCCCGTCAACGGACAACTAGATGAAAAAAATGTGTAATTTATACTCAGTGGAATACTACTCAGCCACTAAAAAGATGAAATTGTGCCAATATGAATGGCTCTTCAAGTGATTATGCTAAGTAAATAAATCAGAGCGTGAAAGACAATCACCAGATGGTTTTGCTCACTTGTGGAATATAAATAACCAAAGAAAAATAAAACTGACAAAACACAATAAAAATAACTTTTAGATTTTCTGAAAAAAATGATGGTTACTAGAGGGCAAAGATTGGTGGGAAGGAGCAGGAAATAAAGGGAGTTATGTGTGATAGTGTACCAGCACTGGAGTTTTGGTCGGGGGTGAGTGAAACATTTGTGTATGTTGAGGTGTGAAACTATACTAACAAATGGTAATCTAATAAAATTCAACTAAAAAAAGACATTGCACTTTAGCCTCTAAAAGATCTTAATGGTATTTGATGATTGTGTGTCTGATCCTGACAAACTTGCCAGACATGCCCTTTTAGAATGACGAAGCATGGGCAGAAGGAGCAAAAGAGTGCATCTTTTAAACCTTGTGAGGGACCTTCCATTTTATTTATCAGCTATCTATAAAGTGTCATCATGAAGATAAAGGAATTTAAAATCCAGATGAAAGTATTTATTCAGATCTTAGCTTCTCAATATAGGTAACAGAAGTCCAAGAGATTTCAAAGATATAGATGGCATATTTTGGTGAAAATTAAGCAATGTCTCTTTGTACTTTAAGTGCTGATTCTAGAAAACCATGTGTAGATGATGCTAGGTTTTAGAGCTAGAGAAAGAGCCGACCTCCCATTAGCCAACTCAGTGCTTGTGGTTTAGAATCACAAATTTGAATGATAGTCTTTGTTCTTTGTCTGTGCTATATTGGGCACTGTAGGGAAGCCCTGAGTCTATGCTCATCTGCAAAATGAGGATACTCAAATTTTCTATAACAGAGAGGTGGTGAGGACTAGATGATATAATGTGCAGTCATATTTATGCAACAAGGCTATAAAGGCAGTTTTCTCAGATTCACATCCAGGCCCATTTGTTTTCTGTTGTGTCTTTCTGCCATGAAGTATTAGGGCACAATCAGTGAAGGTGAAGCACTTCTTTGGGTGTTACCCAATGAGAGCAATATATGTCCTTCTTCCTCTCCCACTGCCCTTCTCCCAGCCAGCTCCTAACTCTGAGCTGGATAAAGACTGGGGCCTTATATTTGTCCTCAGTGTCTTTGTTTCTTCCCAGAAGATCATTTAAGCAACTTGACACAGAATTATGAGCACTTACCTGGTCTACCAGATATCTACCTGAGATGGGATGGGCTCTTCAGTACCACATAGGTAGAACAGGAATTTGCAGTAGCACAAAGTCTGTGCACCCCCACCCTCCAGAAACTCTGTATAAAAGGTCTATGCACATTCCAGAGCAAGGTGACCCAAACCTTACTAGTTTACACCCTTTATCTCACACTGGGCGCCTTTGATTTTAAAACTATCTTAAATAACCCACAGGAATGTGATGGCCCAGTGGTCTTGCTAAACAAAACTGGCCAGAATCTGCTTGGGACTCCATTCGGGATCTCCTGCCCTCTCAAACAAAGCAAGTATTTATATCAGCATCCTTAAGACCCAAGGCAGGATTCTCCTCTGAATCTGCCCACACTCACACTTGAGTATGGACTCTCGCCTGCAGTGAGGCTTCATTCTAACGCACGTCCTCTGCGGCATGAATTCTTTGCTGCAACAAAGTCAAGACTATCCAGGCCCCTCAGAAACATAACCACCATCTCTGCAGAGACCTAATACTAACTGCTGTTTGTCTGGTTTTCCCCACCTTATGTCATAACTCTCTGAGATGACCAAAGTAGGTAGTATGAAAATGTTCATTTTACATTTGAGCCATTGGAAGCTCGTACAATTCCATAGACTTGGCAACATGGCATAGTTAATACCAGCAGAGCTGAGCCAAGGGCATAGATCTTCTGGTACTTGTTCTGGAGCTCCTTTTATTTTTTTATTTTTGGGGGGGGGGTGGTGAGGGGGCTACCTGATTCCACAGAGTGCTACTAATCAAATTCAGGTTGGTAACAGAATGAATACATTTAAATAACATCTGTGGGAACTTTATTAAAAACGCATGGAAGAATGTATATATGTATATAAAAAATATGATTTTTCTTTTTGAATCCTTCTCATTGACATTAACCCTAAGAAGATCACAGTTTATCTAAGTGAGTAAGAACAAGAGAGGGATGCAGGAGTGCTTCATGAAAATTTCCCTTTAGTCTGTGCTCAGGTCTATTTACAAAGCCTCTCCCTGGTCTGGTTCCTTTGCCTAAAAAGGTATTTGATCTCTGACTATAGTGAGCTGGCCATCTATCATATTTCCCCCAAATCTGGACTCTTAACTGATGTCTGAGGTTATACTTTTACATGCACCATGAAAGCCTGATATTGGCTCATTCTGTTTACATTTACATAGCTTTTTTGAAAGTGACTTCTCACATCTGAATGGTTCCTTTAAAATTTTCAAATAATTTCTGCCTATGTGATTGCATTAGCATCCCACTCCCAATTTCCCTTCCCTGGAAGTCTTTGTGGCTACAGTTCCTGGCATTGCATAATCCCATGTAGGCAGTATGTTTGGTGAAACAAACTGGTGAAAGAATGTTGCATCACGTATTCTTGGAATTAATTCCTTCTTATCTTTTTGAACTTCCTCTTCTGTACTCTCCTTTGATTCCTTTCTAATATTCCCTTTTCATTTCTGTGATGCAGCTTCCTTCTTACTCCAAATTTAATTTGCTTATATTCCTGGCAGATACACACATGATTTTATGATACCAGAATTTTTACTCCATTTTTTTCTCAAGAGGAAGTAAGGCTTAAAGAGAGTCAGGGATGTGTCCAAGGTCACGTAGCTGGACAGGGGTCAAGTTGGGACACACAGTATCTGTCCACAGAGCTTGCTGTCCCCTTTCCCTTCTTTCCCTTAATTTTCTTTCCTTTAACTTTAAACCAGGTTGTTTTAGCCTAAAAGGTTTGGTTTTTTTTCACTTTTTCTAAAAAAAATGTAATTCTATGTTCTTTCATTTTCCTTTTCTATAAACACACCCACTATTGGTTAATGACATTCCAACCTCTACAGGATCCTGCTGACCCCACCCACTTCCGGGTCTCACTTACCAACCTCAGGCCATCACCTGTGGGTCCCTGAGGTATTCACATATTATTTAAGCAAAAGGATGTAATAGGCTCTACTAATGGCTACCAGAGGTTACAAAGATTTTCCAAGACAGTTGCCATTGCAAATATCCTATTCTATTTTTCCCAAAAGTACACTAGCCAGACTATGTATTCTGGCTTTGGATTTAGAAAGAATATTTACTTTAGCTAAGCTATAATTCAGCCCAGAAAGACCAAGTTTATATAACCTTAGACATGTTAATAAATCAGCAGCTGTAGAAACATTTATGCATAAACTACAAAGAACAAACAGCTGGATTTTCTAGATCCAGAGGGATCACGGGAACAAGTCACATACTGCCGAAGACATTTTCTCTTAGAAAATGGTGGTCTATTAAGATAAACACCAAGGTCCTGATCTGATCTGTATGGGTATTACTGCTTAGGACACTCCTGATGGCACTTTCAGCAAAATCGGTGGTTCTTGCTTCTCTGCGCATTAATACTCTGTTCTGAACTAAATAATCATGCTCATCACAGTTGTTCAGTATATACTTATTCATTGTATCCTGTGTGCCAGGCTGGTCCTATGCTAGTTAAAAAGATGAATATGAATTAAACTCAACCCCTGCTCTCCAAAGGACTCAGGTCTAATTTGGGGGGTACATGCATAAACAGTTCCAAAAGAAAGAGACATGTGACAGGCTAGAGTTTGTGAATGGGAGTCCTGGAGCAAAGCGCCCCTGGCTCCGCATGGTACAGCACAATGCTTGAATTTGATCATTTATCTACTGCACACAGTCTCCACCCTTTACCTCCTCTCTCCTCCTCACTCCTAACACCATGCCTTCTCCTTCCCTGTGTAACCTTTCCCCGTCATAACCCAAATGATCCATTTAGGACTCAGTCAGAGGTCCACTTACTAATGGAAATATTCTCCAAAGTAAGACTGACAACTTCGTTTAGGTTTTCTGTTTAAAGTAATAATAATGTTAATAATAAGAACAAAAAAGTATTATTTATACTATGCGCTAGGCATTTTGTCAGGAAATTTCTGTCCATTATCACAATAACCTCAAGAAATAAACATGAGGTAGTTGTTAGCATTTCTATTTTGAAAATGAGAAAAGAGGTTTAGTACCTGACCCGTGATCATAAAGTTTCTTAGAGTCATCAAGACTGTGACTTGCATGTCTGAGTTGGGTAACCAAGGCTATAGGACAAGACAGTGGCTATAATAAAGTTCATACTTAAGAGATATTTGTGAAATGAATGGCTGAATGAAAGATGAATGTGAAGCTCACTCTACATTTCCAGTAACTCTGTGAGCTAGGAAAAGCAGGTATGATTATCTCCAATGGACAGTTGAGGAAGAAGGTCACAGAATTTAAGTAACCTGCCTAATTCCCACAAGCAGAAAGGTACAGACACGTGCATCAGGATTCCTAGCCCAAGATGCCCCCAATCTCCACCCTACCTCCCCAACCAATGCAAGTTTCTGTGTTGCCTCTTCACTATCTTTTTACATATTCAGTTGTGGTATGGAGTCATGTTTAGTCATGTCTATGTTAAAAACAAGATGAGTTCCAGGACTGCATTATTTGTAACCTCCTACCTTCAAGAACAATGGCTTTTATATTCATTAATCACAAATATTTAGTAATCATACCCTCCTCTCTATATTGTTAAGAAACAGCCCTGGCTGAAAAGAATTTCCCTGGTCCAGGTCACTGGCATCTGATCAAAACACCTTTGGAGCTAAACACTAAGTCACCATTAACAAACACTTTTACAACTTTTTATGGTCTTTGAAAAGGTAATCTTTGGCCACCTACTACTCCCAGACAACTGGTTCAAGAATTTCTATCATTGTTTACTAGTTTTACTATAAAAATTTCCCCAAATTGTACCTGAAATTCAAAGAAATGTCACTGAGTAAGACAAATTCCACTGTAAAACAATTCCTGTAGAGAATTAAAATGCTCCTATTATTCAGGAATAAGGTTTGATCAGTCATTCCCTGAAATAAGCACCTCATTTGACAGTGTTACTTTAAAATACACACACACAATGAGATAGGCTATATGACAAAGGACAGAGTTTTAGAAATTCTTTGTTAGGAAACAAAGAAAGTGGAGGGGAGCAGAAACAAGCTAACCCCACAAGCATAAGCTAAAGTTCACAGGAAAGGACAGAAACTTTTTTTTCTGACCTTAATGGTTACGGGTGTCCTATAGAAACCAGGCCCTTTCATCAAAGAGCTCAATCTACACACCTGACTTTGGAATGTGGGAGAAGCTGAAGCAGGATCCAGGAGGTGATATAGCGCTTGCACCCTCAACTGCTGTCTCATGCCAGTGAAGGAGGCAGCACATCCATGACAACATGTGTGAATTACAGTGGCTGCTAAATCCCTTCTATCACCCTCCCCCCTTCCCCAACCCTTCACCCCCCAGCACATACAGCAGCTCTCTGTGACCCACCCAAATCAGAAACTTACAATGAGGGGAATTCTGGGAAATGTAGTTTACCTGGATCATCTCGATTTATTTCAAAACCACAACATTTCACCGCCTTGTCAACTTAAATCATATGAATTCTCCATATAAAGATAATAACAAAGCCATGCTTCTGCCTAAAATGATACGACCACCCATATAAAGCTACTTTTTGCATCCTTCCTTCAGAAGACGATACAAAGTCCCTTTTTGTCTTTGAGAGTAGCAGGGTCATGTACCTACTTTGTAATCCTATAACAATACTCAGATACCAGTTTACTACCATGCTTCTTACATTAGATGGTAAGAGAGTGAGAAAGGGAAAGAAAATAAAAATGATGTATTGCTTGGAATTCTGCCTTTCAACACTGTCCTTCCCAGTCATCCTGTACGCCCACACGACAGCCTGGAGCTTAGTGCTTTAAATTGCTCTAACTGTTCACTTTGGGAACAAACCTTTATAGTAACAAAAACATCTCTGTGAAACCCAGTTCAGACCTGTTTTCTTCCTCAGTCAACTGGTCCCAGGTAGAGCACAGGAGACCATAGATGTGGGCCGAGAGAGAAGACGCTGTAACAGGAGAGGGGCTGTGGGCATTTGAGTCCTCACGCTACTTATGTGTCCTTCAGGGTCTACTTGAGCCTGCTCTGGTATGTCACTGCCACTTGATGGCAAAGTTCTGCTGTGCACCCTCCTAGCTGTATAGTTTGGTGGGTCAGATAACTCCTAGATGATGGTGACTTTGTGGCCAAGCCTCATCTAAAACCTAGAAGCAAGGCAGAGGATGACATGACTTTGCATAAAAATCTTGAGGGTCTTCTCTGTGATTAACCTATAAGGCCCCAATGAAGGCTTAAGAGTACCCCAGTCTACCACTGACATTTTAAGTGCCATTAAATAAATCTGCTGGGTCATATGGCCCAAGAAGAGTCCAAGATAAGCAAACGAGTCATTGGTTATAGTTGGTATTTATAAGCACATTCTTCTACTGCTAAAGTAGATTAATCCTTGGTTAAATTTATAATAATCCACGTCATTCTTCAAGAGCCATCTGTTATCTGTATAGACCAAATGGGCAATATAAATGGGAATATGTTAGGAATCACCACCCTGCATCTTTCAGGTCTTTGAGAAACACCAATCTCTGCAATCAGTAATGGGTTTGGTTTACTATTTTTGTAGGTAGGGCAGTGGTTTTTCTTTACCTAAATACCTTCACTCCATGGGTCAGGAAATCAATGTACGTATTCTACCGGTTGCTGAGTATGTCTCCCCAAATTCTCATTCTAGAGCTGGGAAAATAGATATAGAATGGATTCAGAGACTTGCTGAGCCCCCTGTGAGCTAAATTCTAGTTGTAATTCAAATCAGACATCTGTTTACTGGGTTTCCATTTATAGGGATTAAGCAATCCTTTAATAGGCTGCCCATGTACTTCCTTTCTCAGCACACCATGATCTAGCCAAGACCACAGATCTCTGAAAATCAGATTATTTTGTTTGTTGCTTTGGTTTCACTGTTTACTAGGATAACTTTATCCCCCTTGTCTTTGATGATTAAAAACACCATTTGACACCTGACACTCCAGGGATTCCATCAGTTGATTGCATTTAAGGATACTAGTTTGATGGCACCAGTTTCCACTAGATACACATGCAAACAAGAGTCATTACAGAGTTCTGAAAGCATGCCCTCACCAGTTATTTCTTGATGAAGGACAGATCCCCTGTGTGAGTGAACAGGTCTTATAAAAAAGATCTACTCTAACATGCCCATATCCTTAAACTTTAGATATCTTCCTCTATACCAAGAAAAGCTTCACACTTCAGCATCACTTAAAGTAGGGCATGTTTTCCACAGTTAAGCCAACAAATCAAACCAACTGCTAAAGCTATTCCTAGCCTCTTAGCTAAAATATTCATTCCCAATCTCTGTGTAGTAAGTTCATATCAATCACTTTGGGCTAAGCCAGCCATATTTCCCTTCAAGTTGATTCCAAATCCTTAAGGAAAATCCGCGCACACACACTACCTTCTTTCTGTTGATATAAGTTGGCAAAGTCAGGTAATTATTTAGATGTGTATCATACCTCCTCCTGGGTCACACTTTTTACCTACCAGGACTTGAGTCTAGAAGCAAAGAGAGGTGGTAGGAGTGAATTTGTGGAGTCAGTTTTTCCTTGCAAAACAGTTATCTGAAGGGCAACCATTAGTTTCTTTAGGTAAAAGAGACCGATTTTCTCAGACAGGAAAGGAGAGCCACTTCTACCAGAAACAAGATCCAGTATAATTTAGACATGTGAGGTCCACAGCTTGGAATTTGTCTTTATGTCTCTATCCTAATTTTCAGAATCCCATCCTTTCCCAGTAAATGCCTGGCTTTAGCAAAAAAGACTCGATGAGGTTGGGGATGTGATTTGTACTATAATCCAACCCCTACAAGATTATGTTGGGTTTGATCTTCAGAATTCTAGATACCTATGGCTTTAAAAGGTACAGGTCTCCTTCAGGGAAATTGCAAAATATTTCTATCTTGTATATGGATAGTTAGGTAGGAATTCATTTCTGAGTTCATTATTCCTCCCACCCACCTCCAGTTTCTCTTGCATAGTTAGAAGCAAAAATCTCATCCCGTACATTTATACATTATTTTTGTCTACTACATTATTCTAGCTACTGAGTGATGAGTGTTAAAGCCTCAAATTACATTTGTCTATGTCTTTTGCTTCATGCATTTGAATCTTTATTATTAGTTATATACACATTTAGGATTGTTATGTCCCCCTATAAAACTTATCCTTTTGTTATTATGAAATGTCCTTCTTTATTTCTAGCAATAATCTAGAAATAGACATTGTATCATATTCACTCCCACTCTTTTGTGATTAGGACTTGTATTTTGTTTTTTCCCTCTTCATCTTTTTCTATTTGCTCACATATTTATTATTTTTCTGTGCTCTTCATTCCTTTAAGTAAGTTATCAGAATAATTTTCATTTGCATTTCTTTTGGTGGATAT
This sequence comes from Scalopus aquaticus, assembly GCA_004024925.1. Taxonomy (NCBI): domain Eukaryota; kingdom Metazoa; phylum Chordata; class Mammalia; order Eulipotyphla; family Talpidae; genus Scalopus; species Scalopus aquaticus. The sequence continues at coordinate 25,947 of PVIJ01017209.1, forward strand.
CTGCTAGTAATAACTGTCAACTTCTGTCTTACAATATCTTTGATTTCCCTTTTTGTGATGGGTGTAAGATCTAAGAACTCTAGGTTGAAATATTTTTTCACATTTTCTTCTGGTTTGATTGCTTCTTATAAAAAGCCAGCAGTCAATCTTCTCTTTGTTCTCCTATACATAAATTATCTTTTATTTCTTTTTATCATGTAATTTATGGCTGTTTTCCTATGGTTGTTTACTTGACGTTGTGAAGGCTACATTTCTGATAGTCTGAATTATGCTGTCTTCTTTTTAAAAGTGTTGAGATTTTACTGGCAGGGAGCTAATTGGCTGGCAAACTGGCTTTCATTTACTGAGGCTAGTTTTAAGGTTTTGTGAGGGCCTGACAGGGAGTATCTCTCACTTTTGAGCCATGGCTCTTCTGTGGATTTCCATGTTTAGATGTTTAGATGTTTAAGTATTCAGAATTCCAGCAACTCCTGCAATCTAGATTTAGTAAATAAAATTTATAACCCATAAATAGGAGCCCAAAGTAAAGTAAAAAGAATCCTTAATACCTTAATGCTGGATTTTTATCTAATGAGATTAAACAAGAAAAATTGAAATTCAACAATGTTAGAAATGAATAGGGATCAATACAGACAATAAATATGTTGAAAAGAATATGAGAATGAAATGACAAGCCACAGACAGGAAGAAATATTTACAAATCTGATTAAAAAGGGTTTTCAGCCCATATAAAGAACACTAAAAAAGAACCATAAGAAAACTAAATGTTCAAAAAATGGGAAAGCTACTTAGATAACATTTTTCTATTTTATGTTATAGTTATAATTTTGTATAGTTATAATTCTGTAATTACTGAAAACTTTAATGATTAAAAACACACACATGTTCCACGCACAGAAACATTTTTAAAGAGTTAACTAATAATACCTTTTTGTGACTCTGTTTTTTCATTCTAGTCCTCCTCCAAGGAACTATGTTTAGAAAACCAAGGCATCCATTTTTCACGTGACATCAACTTGAAGGTCAATTTCATGTTTTCTCCCAAGTTCTCATTCCTCCAGGCTTGACTGTTCTCCATACAATTTTATTTTTAGATTATTTTCCATTCAGCATTCAGCCTCATTTTTTGCAGCACCTCTTTAGTGCTCTACTTATTCACCAAGGATGGGGTGAAGGGGCACCACTTACCACATACACCCAGGTGGGTGTGAGAGGGCTAGGTGCAGAAATGCTGGGTGTTCCCTAACTCTCAATCTTCTCTTAATTTTCCTTAATTTGTTTAAAGAGAACATTAAGCTGGGGGGCGGTCTCACTTTACTCTATAAATTCTATGCCAACTCTATTATATGTCATCTCTGCAAGTCATTTTTATCTTGGGTCATTTCCACCACAATATAGTTAAACAAATGATTGGCAAATCAATAAAATTCAAAAAACAAATAAGTAAAAATAAAATGTTTTAGAAGTCCATATTACCCAAAGTCATGTATAGATTCAATACAATCTATCAGAATTCCAACGGCATTTTTCACAGATATTGAAAAAACATTAACAAAACTTTGGAACTACAATTGCTCCAAATATCATGCTTCCTCTTCCTGATTTCAAAGGAACTATTATTACAAGTTATAGTAATCAAACAACCTGGTATTGGCATAAACACAAATGAATAAAAAATACCCTCCCTCACTCCCTCTCTCTTTTTTTCGCCCCCCTCACTCCCTCTCCCCCTCCCCCCTTTCTCTCTGTCTTAAATAACACCACCCAAAACTAAAACAACTTTCCTCCTTATCTCTATAATCACCTCCAGATGCAACCTTCTACTTTGGGAGAGTTTCCGGTCTCCACAAACTTAATTCCATTCTACCTGGAACCGGTTCTAAACTTTCATCCTAACAACTCTACTGAAATAATTCTTGTCAACATCACTGAATTCCCCAAAAGCCACTCTTCTCCTATTTGTTCTTCATGGACTGTCCTCTTGTTCCTCAAACAGTCCACACATTTATTTTTTTCTCTAGCTTTTGTGCTTGCTATTCCTTTACCATTTTTCTTTTTCTGTTATATCCTCATATAGCACCTATTCTGTGGTAAATTCAGACTTTTGTTCAACTACCCCTTTCTCAGGCACATTCTTCCTGTCCTATCTAAAACACTATCATTGACACTGTCTACTCACTTTGCTTTATTTTCTTCACCATTACATGAAATTATATTGCATGTTTTTTGCTATTCCATTAGCCACATATTCGCTTGACTAAGTTGTTGATTTTGGTCCACATTTTTCCATCTGGTATTCAAAGATATTTTAAAATATGATATCAAACATCCTGTTGAAATCCAAATATATTTTCTTTGACAGTCTCTGGTATCTCTTCCAGTAAATCTATTCAAAGGAAAGAAAATTGAGACCATTTGCAAGGACTTGTTCCTTATAAATCCATGCCTTCTATTTTTCTTCCTTTGCTACATGTGTCACCTTAATTTGTTTAAAGAGAACATTAAGTTGGGGGTCATTAAGTCTCACTTTGCTCTATAAATTCTATGCCAACTCTTTTATATGTCAACTCTGAAAATCATTTTTATCTTGGGTCATTTCCACAAAATATAGTTAAATAAGTGACTGGCAAATCAATAAAATTTGAAAAACAAATGAGTAAAAATAAAATGCTTTAGAAGTCCATATTATCCAAAATCATGTATAGATTCAATACAAGCTATCAGAATTCTAATGGCATTTTTCACAGATATCGAAAAAACACTAACAAAACTATGGAACCACAATTGCTTAATCAATTTGTTAAAATAATTTAGATATTAGTATCAAGCTCATTAGTCTCTAGTATGGATGAAGCCTCTTTTTCATGCTTTTAGATACTGTATAAATCTGAGAATTGTTAATTTTTGTTATCTATCCAATTCCATATTATTTTTCAAAATTATCAGCTGTGATTCTGGTCTTTTCTGTACTCTGAGATGTAGTTCCCTTGAACACAAAGGCTTGACCTCATTCGTGACAATCAAATTAATAGTCTAGTAGAATGCACTGGTCAACAAATTTTTACAAAAGTCATGTTACTGAAATAAAATTAGTCATTTCCTATCAATTTGTATGTGCTCAACACAAATATGACAGTCAAATTCTAATTTTGGCTCAGGGGTTTTTTTTGTAATCTGCAATAAATTTATGTTTACATCACAAAATGCATGCCAATAGTAATAGGCCTATGGTTAATACCTGTGAAAAATCAAGTCATAGACTACTTCTTAGATTTCTTCGCTTGTCTCTTGTACAATTGTTCAGGAATAGAATAGATGGAAGACGGTTTCCATTGCGCAAAAGCACAGCCTTAAGACTCAGTTTCAAAGAGTGTAGAAATAGTCTCCATTCTTGTGGGTCATGAGTGATTTCTAAGGCATTCATGAGGCCCTCAATATCGGAACAGAATACCAGAGTACTTTTCTTTCTGAAGAAAGGCTCCGGCTGTTGGTGGTGCTTTCGATATAAAGTAATTGTGACATCTTCTTCTAGAAGATTCCATTGTTGGAGTCTTGATCTTAGCAATTCTGCCTTGTTCTTGGATAAGTCCAAATCACGAACCAGGTCATTTAGTTCTTCCTGTGTTAGTCTGTGTGGGGCTGATGATGCGCCACAGCGAACATCTGGATCACTGCATGCTGACAGAACAGAAGAACAGGTCGGCTCCCCCTTGTCCTCATCAGATGAATCAAGAGAATATTCTGCTGGAGGTTCTGGAATAGGAAGTCCCTCACCATGTGGAACTGGTCTCAATGCAGACGGAATGTTTGGGTAGATTTTTCTCAACTTCTTTTGCCTCGTTATTCCGCCAGAAAGAGGAGGAACCAAGCAGAAGTAACAGTCTTTTATGTGGTTGCTTGGCTCTCTCCACACCATGGGGACTGCAAAAGGCATTGATGGTCTTTTGCCATTAAACCACTGTGAAAACTGTGTTGTACATGTAGCATATATGTGGGCCCCAAGGCTTGTCTTGGTCGCCAGCCTTGCATCCGAAGTAAAGATAAGTCTTCTTCTCAACTCAAAATGGATAAAAGACCTGGATGTAAGACCTGAAACCATAAAATGTATAGAAGAAAATATAGGCAAAACTCTACATGACATACATCTCAGCAAAATCTTGAAAGACACATCCCTCAAAGCAAAGGAAGTGAAAGACAATATAAACAGATGGGATTATATCAAAATAAAAAGCTTCTGTACAGCAAAAGAGAC
>PVIJ01017210.1:0-30203 GCA_004024925.1 Scalopus aquaticus
AAAAAAAAAAAAAAAAAAAAAAAAAAGAAGGCATGGATTCTGTCCCTGTGTACTTACTGGGATTTGGTTTCCTCTCCTAAAATGAAGAAGTTAGCTCAAGCTTCTAGAGTACCTCTCATTTTCTCAAGTCCATTTCCTTTGATTAAATCTTTCTTTCTAATGGTCTTTAAAATTAGTTGCCAATATCTTCTGATAACTTCAATGGGCATATATAACTTTCTCCTTAAAATCTCCTTTCATATCCCTTTATTCTTGGATAAAGGAATTTACAAACTGGCTCTAATGCAATATTTAATCCAATAATGTAGAGGTCAAACCGTGTTTAGGTGTGGTCTTGCAATTCCACAGAGGATGAGACTAAGGAATACTGATTATTTAGTCATCATCCAGAGACAGTATTTGATTAATTATTTTTAGGCAGCTTTCCACTTCATAATTTCTGGACAATTGTCAATTTCAATTATTCCCCGGCTCATATTTGTCTTTATTTCATTACCTGGGCCATCAGATTTCTTTTTGATTGGTTCATCCTCTCTGTCTTCCCAGTCCACGGGACCTGCCAGGTGTGGTCAATAAAAATAAGTTAGATCCTTTTAGAGTAAGATAAATACAAACACTACACCTCTGTATTAAAGGTGATTTTATAGTAAAATCCAGAACATTCTGCCTGTTTTAAGAGCTCCCAGGGAAAAGTTGTAGGAATTACCAGCTTTCAGATTCCCTTTACTCCACTCCGGAATAAGAATCATGTATACCGGGAAGGGGACAACCTCAGTCCGCTGGACAAATCTTGATGGTTTCCTGTCATTAGATAGCCTGTGAGTTCAAAATGCTTTTTATATTTTAATAGATGAAAAACATCTAAAAGGGAATATTTTTTGCATATGAAAATTATATGCATTTCAACTTTCAATGCAATGCAGCCACACCTACTAGTTTACATATTGTCCGTCTTCACCTTACTATGGTAGAGTTGAGATGCAACAGAGACTTATCACTTGCAAAGCATAAACTATTTACTATTTAGCTCTTTACTGAAAAACTTTTCTAATTACTGACTTATACTATGAAATTTTAATTTTGAATACCTCGCGGTGATGTTGCAAATTTTAGTACGTCACCCTCTTAAAATGATTACATAGGATTTTATTTGATTTAACACCTTACTTAAGGCTAAGGTCATCAGATCTAGCAAACAAAAAACATAGAACACCCAGATAAGATTGAACTTAAAATAAACAACAAATAAGTTTTAATATTAGTGAGCTCCATGCAATATGTTCAAATTATTAACTAAAAAAGGTTTTTTAAACACCCTTGTTCATTTTTTCACAATGTAGGATTTCTCCCCTGAGGTATGGTCATAATATGTCCAAACTATATGTGAGTTACGAAAAAATTATTTGTTGCTTATTTAGAATTCTAATTTGACTGGGCTTCTTGTAATTTATTTGGTACTCTTATCTAAAAGACTATTCACAGTCTGACTCCAGTTAATCTTCCCAAATTTATTTCTTATACAATTTTTTACTCTTCAGTTTCACATCTTGTCTTTACCAACTAAACTGAACTGCTCTTTATTTTTCCTATAGGATCTTGCTTCCTTCCGTTAGAAGGTCAGGCTCTATTGAAACAATGTCTTATCATGAAGTATTCTATTTCCATACACTTTTGACTACAAGTCTTTCTCCCTGTGGTCTCACACTATTTCATTTTACTTTATAAATAGAATGTCACAGTTCCTATGTCGTTGGGAGTCCCCCCACCCCTTATAATTGTTCTCTACTGGTTAAGATAGACAGGTCTAGCGCTCGGATGCCTGATATGAAATCCAGGCCCATCACTCACGTTGCAGTGTGACCTTAGGCAAGTGAGTACCCTCTACGGGGCTTCATTTCCTCATTTGTCGGGCAGGGGAAATAGAATGGCCCTGGACTGCTGTGAAGGTCAGATGAGTAACTACACACAAAGCACTTACAACAGCACCTAACACTGGAAGGACAGAACCTATTGCTCCATCTGTCTGAAAGTCACCTGGAAGAGGTGATGTTTTGTGACAAGAAGGTGCTGGATAAATATCTATTAAAGGAATGAAAAAAAAAAAACTTACTTCAGTCCCCGTAATTCAATACCTTTGAATTATGGCTACCTTAAAATGATTAGCAAACAGAGGGGCAACTGTACATGAAATTATTTTTATGAGACAGAGCAATGCGGTATTCACAAGACGACGAACAGACAAAGTTTTAGAACTTGATCAAATCATTTTGAAGGAGTAAATGTCTGAGAATAGCAAACATAATTTTGAGAAAAAAGGAGTGACGAATGGAGTTTGCAACACTAAGTACATATTAAGACTAACTCTAATGCTACTCACTCAAAAATACATGACAATGGAGCAGAACTAGACAAGATAGTGGATCAGAATACAGAGCCCAGAAACACACCTAAGAAGAAACAGGAGGTTAATATTGACAAAAGGGGCACTTACATTCAATGGAAAAAGGAAGAATCATTTAATAGATAGGGATAGTATATTGTCTTAGTCATCTAAAAGTAAGCTAATTAGATCTTGACTTTACAGAATAATAAAACATTTCTAAATGTAAATAAAATTAGAAGGAAGTATACGAAAAGATTTGGATAACATTGGAGGAGGTAAGGAGACTTTCTTAAGCAAGGTGGAAACTGAGAAGCCATAAAAAATATTAGACCTACTTGACATTAGGGAAAATTAAAAATTGTTTAGGCAAATATGCCATAAACTAAGTTGAAAGACAAGCAGTGGGTTAGAAAAATATAGACATCATAGTAAGAAACCCTACTTAATTGATATCTATTCTGTGGAGAGTTACTGTACTTCCTGACCTTTTGCTGTGCATTTAAATACACACACACGAATGACTAGGTAAGAATTTTTGTGCAAGGATATCTATGATAGTGGTATGCATTGTGGCAAAAATCTGGAAGCAAACTTTATGTTCATTAGTGATGGAGTAGTTGCATGGATTATGCATATCCATCTTGTAGAATATTTTGTAATTATTAAATTGGCTATATAGAGTTATGATTGTGGAGTACGAGAAATTTTCATGTTACATTGCTAATGAATGTACAAAAGCAATTTGAGGGTATGAACTCACTTTTAAAAACAAAGGGAATCTTGCACTCACACCTCTGCTTATGCACACGATCAAGTAGTGAAAGTGAATACAGCACACTTTAAAAATTTGGTAGCTCAGTGCATGGGTTTCTAGAACAGACGGTGTATCTACCTATTTACTGATTGAATTGTTTTACCAGCTGTGTCCTAATTTTGTCTTTTTGAATCAATAAGATAAAAGTTACCAGGAGGTAGCAGTGGGGGCTAGGAGGCAGAATGGTCAAAAAGGAAAGAGATTTTGCAATTACACCTCCATTAGAAATTGTACTTTCTTTTTTCTATTTTTTGAATAAAGTTTTAATTTCACAACAAATATGTATATTTTTTTGTAGAAAACGAATATAAAACAGATTAACCTAAAGTTCCTCTTAATCATACCACAATCTCAATCTCCCCATCTCCCGTCCCCAAGAGTAATCACTATTATGAATTTGCTAAGTATTTTAATGTTTTTTCCTGCACTTACACACTTTACATGTGCTCATTAAAAATGCAACATTTTGCCTTGAGGTATTTTGGTTTCCTTTGCTTCATAAATGGTTTTGGAATATGTAGACCTTTTTGAAACATAATTTTTTTTCACTTAACAATAAGATGGGAATTGTTCTTCACGTGAGTTCAAAGTGATCCATCTCATTCTTTTGATGTATGTATGTATGTATATATGTATGTATGTATATATGTATGTATGTATGTATGTATCTGTCTATCTATTTATTTACTTTAAAGATTTTTATTTATTTTTGCATACAAGCTGGGGTGCAGGCCAGAGGTGTGGGGCGGTAAGAGGGTTCACCCGAGACAGAGTGGGGAGCAGAACAGGCAGGTTAACCGAAATACACTGCTCAGGGGAGCAGTGGGCGAGGTAGCAGAGGTCTGCTGCGTCATGCGGGAATCTCCCTGGCCGGGCCTCAAACTCTGCTGCAGCCGCCGACAGCTCCACAGTGCTGTGCTCAACCTGCTGCACCACCAGGGAGGCCCTGATGTATTTATTTTTTATTTATACCTTTCGCATCACTGTGTATTCCCCGTAAAATTCCCACAGGCAGTTCACCCATGAACCATCACCATAGTCTCTTGTGCTCTTCTCTTCCCTGCCCTGATCCTTTCCCCTCCCCCTCCCTCACACAATGCCTCTTATCCACAGTTGTCTGCTAGTTTTATTTTTTAGTTATTATTATTTTTTTGCTATTTTTTCCTGATCCCTTATTTGGATCTCCTACATTCTTTCTTTTCTTCTTCTTATTTCTTTGTATTTATTTATATACACTTTACATCATTGTTCATTTTTGTATGGATCCCCTACATTCCTCCTAGAAGTGAAACCATCTGATATTTTTCCTTTTCCTTCAGGCTTATTTCACTGAGCATGACCCCAACTAGTTTCATCCATGTTGCTGTGAATGGCATGAGTTTATCTTTTTGACTGCTGACTAGTATTCCATTGTGAACATATACCACATCTTCTTTATATAGTCATCTATTTTTGGGCATTTGGCTTGTTTTTGTCTTACTTATTGTAAATAGTTCTGCAGTAAACATAAGGGTGCAGGTATCTTTTTGAATAAATATTTTTGTGTCCTGTAGGTAGATTCCTAGGAGTGGAATTGCTGGGTCATGTGGTAGCTCTATTCTTAGTAGTTTGAGGAACCTCCACATAGCTTTCCATAGTGGTTGGACCAGTTCGCATTCCCAAGGGCAGTGTAGGAGAGTTCTTTTTTTTCTCCACATACTCGCCAACATTTGTTGTTGCTTGTTTTTTTTAATATGGGCAATTCTCACTGGTGTAAGATGGTATTTCATTGTGGTTTTGATTTGCATTTCCATGATTATAACGGATGTTGAAAATTTTTTCCATATACCTGTTGGCCATTTGCATTTCCTCTTTGGAGAAGTATCTTTTTAGTTCTTCTGCCCATTTTTGACTGGATTGTTTACTTTGTTTTGGTTGAGTACTGTAAAGCTCTTTGTAGATCTTTGTGATCAGTCCCTTATCAGTTGTATTGTGTGCAAAAATTTTCTCCCAATCAGTAGGGTGCCTCTTTGTGTTGGTTAGTGTCTCTTTTGCTATACAGAAGCTTTTTGGTTTTATGTAATCCCAGCTGTTTATCTTTCCCTTCACTTTGTTTGCTTTGGGGAAAGTGTCTTTAAAGATGTTACTGAGATGTATGTCGTATAGTATTTTGCCTGTATTTTCTTCTATATATTTTATGGTTGCAGGTCTTACATTCAGGTCCTTTATCCATTTTTAGTTGGTTTTTGTGCATGGTGTGAGGTAGTAGTCTAGCTTGATTATTTTGCAAGTAGCAATCCAGTTTTCCCACCACCATTCATTGAACAAACTGTCCTTGTTCCATTGCATATTCTTTGCTCCTTTGTCAAAGATTAGTTGCCCATAAATATATGGGTTTATTTCTGGATTTTCTATTTAATTCCATTGGTCTATATGTCTGTTTATGTTCTAGTATCATGTTGTTTTAATAATGCTTTGTAGCATAGTTTGAAATCAGGGCATGTGATATCTCCATTCTCCTTCTTTTTACTAGGGAGTAGTATTCTATAACACATCAGTAATATAATTTATTGATTCTTTTTATGTGGGGATTGAGAACGTTTCCAAATTTTTGTTATTAACAGATAATATTGGATGAGTATTCTTAGATCTGTATCCTTATGTATATGTGCAAACATTGCTCCAGGTCAAGCTGCACACTTAGAAGTGGGACTGAGTTCTAGTAGGACAGGAAGTGAGTATGCAGTAGAATATAGGACATTTAACATTTCCATAGCTGCTCCTCAAAGTGGCTGTACTTATAAGACTTTTCACCATGGTTGCAAGCACTTATCTTCTGGCTGCAAATGGTGATCCTAATAAATGTTTAGGTTCTTAGTAATCCAACATGTAAAAAACAGTATGTGAAATACTTGTTTGTGTTTGTTGTGTTAGTAGTGCCCATCTTTTGGACATTTCATTTTTCTGATCTGTGAAATGTTCTTCATCTGTTCATCAACTGGATTACATTTTTCTTTTATTAGTTTTTAGGAATTCTAAACACATCCAGAACACAATCTTTTGTTTTGCATATATAATGAAATATTTTTCCCTGTGTACCCTATTGACACTTTAACCTGGTTTTTGGTGATTTGGAGTAGTTTGAAATACTGCCCTTTAGAAATGTACTCATGTTACATCTTTTCAAATGGATTATTAAAATGTTGAATATGACATTGGAAATTATGTTCCATGTTTGATTCCTGATTACTATTTAAATATGCTTTCACTTTTATTCTTGACCAAACTGCCTAAAGTTCATCTTCCTTAGTTTTTTCTAAGAACAACTTTTTTACTTAATGATCAGGTTTTGTCTTATATTTCTTTTCTGTGCCTTAATATATCCACCTAAAAAATAAACTTTTCCTTCCACTTTGGCTTCATTTTATTCCCTTCTCTTCCCAATTTATAAGCTGGACCTTCACTTAGATTCATGTTTTAATTTATTCCAGGTGTCCAGCATCAGCAGTTAAGAAGTAGAACCCTTGAACTCTTTAGAATTTAGGAATTTCAGCTCCCCGCCTTTTTTTTGTCCTTTGCAGCTCCTCTTTTATATTTGCACAGATGGGGACAGTTGCCCAGAACCTGCTACACCCACACTGAACTCACCCTCCCCAGATGCTTTTCTCCTTCGTTTCTGTTCTTCTCTTGCAGACCTTTTTTTCTCTTTGCGCCTCTGCCTGAGTGCCGTCTTAGGGTCAGTGATCCAGGCTTGGTAAACAAACTGAAGAGAAAAAATTTAGTTATTTTCCAGATTTTTAAACTTTGAATTTTTTAAAAAAGGGACCAACACCAAGCTTTCTGACTTTTGAAAATTTAAAGATAGCTTTCTTTTTCTTCTTTTTTTTTTCACTCTCAACACAAACTAAATATTCCTCTTCCATGTCCCTCAATATTCGGAACTGACCTGTGCTATTTCCATTATCATGAAATAAAATATGAAAACAGATTTTGTAGGAATGTATTTCATTTAGTATCACAGATGATCATGAGATACTCTGGGAATACAAACCATCATCTCTCCCAAATCCCCACAAATCATCACCATTTGTTACTGCTTCTTTTTCATTACACATATAGGAATAAACTGGAAGCCTGGCTAAATATTCGAGTAGTTGTCTCCCATCACAAATAAACTTCGAATCAAAAACAAAAGAGCATTTTTTATTCATTTACTTTAGGAAAATAACTGCACATTTAATACTTTCCCTTGTGAATAACAGCTATTACCAGCAACTTGAAAAGGATTTTGCAGATAGATTAGCATTGGCAGAGGAAAAACCACGTGATATTAAGGTTAAGGAGTTATTTTAGAATGGGATGGAAGAAAAACTGTGGTGCTTTTGTTGCCTTTTGCATTTTCATTCAAGAGCTGAAAATAGTTGTGTTAATATATTATCACTGAAAACCATGATAGAGCAGATTTGAACAGCCACCCACCAAGAGTCTCTGAGTCATGCAGAAGGAATAAAAAGAAAACCTGGATATACAAAGTCAGCCATCTGTAATCACCAAGCCAGGCAGGCATGCTCCTCATGCACCCGTCACACACCTGGGTCTCAGGGAAGCTGGGTTTTCTATGATGATGATAAAGTTTAAGAAATGCTTTGTGGGGACTCTTGTGAACCCAGCCACTTTCATTTTATTTATATTAGTTTCAGATTTCTGAAATATTTGAAAAGCACAGGTGAGGAGACCATTGTCATTGTGAAGTCCGTAAAAATAGAGATTCAACTCTTACATGTATGGACATATAGAGGTCACAGTTTACTAAGGAAGAACATTTCTCCTTTCTCTCATTGGGAGAAACCGGAATCTTAATGGCAAGTAATAGAAATGTAAAACCTGTATTATTACTGAGCAATAAACTCAGAAGCAAAAAATTTGCCTATTGTATGCCAAAGCATTTTTTTTTTAATTAGAAAAGGAAGTAGAATTTGAAGTGGGACCAAATGAAGGAATTATCTGAACTACCAATGCAGGAAATTTTTAGGCATAAGAGCAGTGTATGGTGACATTTCCCTTAAAAAGAATGTTTTTTACAATGTTGCTTCCATATAATGCAAGAATCCCAAACAGAAAATAAAAAAGTCATTCAGTATTTGTGAATGTAATAGGTGTACAAGTTGGAGGAATTCTTTTGCTCTGAAGAGAAACGAAGCAACTGGAGATAGGGTGAGAAGAGCAAGAAGGGGATGTTTAGGATAGGATGAAAAGGTCCTGTCGAAAGCTTAATAGCACGAACATTTTGAAGTACTAAAAGGAGACTCCTGGTTCTACATCTGATTCTCAAGTGATCAAGCTTATCAGTGCTTTCTCATTGAAGAATTTATATAATGCAAATAAATGGGAGAGGGAGAAAGTCATACAAGTCCTTATTTGTAGGAAAATTATTGTAATGTGGATGTTCGGAAATACAAACTTTTTATAGTTCTAAGAACATTTGAGAAAAGTTCAGTTTTGCCTCAGTCTACTTGTTTCAAGAAAACCTTGCTAACAAACAAGACAAAGCATCTCAATTCTTACTAACAAATAGAAGTTTCTTTCTGAAATTTCTCCACTCTTACTTGGTAGCTGTAATATTCACCCAATTTGATAGGTCTTTCCGGGGATTCAGGTACAAGCACCACAGACCATAGCAGAAAAATACCTGAAAATGTACATGCATGTCCTTTGGTTTCTTCAAACTGCTCTTGCCTCTTGTGTGTGCTATCAACTGTGTCTTAATTTTTTTTAAATCTTTTACCCTAGATGTTATCACTTAAGTTAAGGGAAAATGGGACTAATTTTACTGGAAACTTATAATACAAAAGCATTTATTCTGTGAAACAGGAGAGAATGCTATTGCAGTGGAGATCTTAAGTAAAATTAGTTAAGTTGTGTAAGCTGTCTCAATTCTGGTGTAATCCAGGACTTTAAGATTTTTTTTTTTAAAGCTAGGGATACTTACATTGTAATCTTTCATGTAAATCTTTAAATATAAATAGAGAGATTGATACAGTGATACAAAGGAAAAGAAAGAGAATCCTAAGAGTGCAGCAACCGTGAATATGAAACAAAAAGTCAGAATGCTGCCATTTAAAAAGGGTGGTAACCTAGAGATCTAGAATCTGCTAACCAAGGAGGGCGAGCAAAGGTGCCCACTGGGAACTTGAGAGGGATACAGAATTTTGGGTCTCAGTGGACCTGGTAGATTTTAAAAACTTGCATTTAAATAAGGGTTCTGTGTGAAATGTAAGGAGCACTGCTCTTGGTCACTATCCAGACCATTTGCTTGATGTTTGAGGAGCATAACCAAGAGTTTCAGTGCTACCCCAGTGAGGTCAGCAGAAAATAGTTTTCTATAAATTAGAAGAACAGTAACTCATTATGTATGATTTTCAATAACAACATGGCTACAACATAGGTAGCTGGATTATTTCTGTGGTATATTAGGTTAGCTAACATATGTTTTAATTTAATTTATTTATTTATGCATAGATGAACTGGGGTATAGGGCAGAGGTATGGTGGGGGTGGGCTGGGGTGAGAGGAGTCACCAGAGACAGATTGGGGAGCAGAACAGGCAGATCTACTGAGAAACTCTGATGAGGGAAGCAGTAGTGAGAGAGGAGAGGTCTGCTGCGCCATGTGTGGGTCAGCTCTCTGGTCATGGATTGAACTCAGTTTATAGCCGTGATAACACTGAGAATTAACCCCTAGGCCACTGGGAAGGCACCGACAAATGCTTCTATTTTTTAAAAATAGTTTATTTAGCACTATTACTAATGACATAAGAATGAGGAGCTACCTAGTCTTCGTGGAAGCATAGCCTGTATTAATTTCAGCAAATGAATAGAAGAGATCCAATTTAGGAAGAAAAAATTAAAGGGAAGTCAAAAAGAAAACAGAAAAAAATGAGTCTTTTTGCAGCTTATTTGTAATTTTACCAGCTTTCTGAGAAAAAGATTGTCATACGTTTTACACATCATAACTGATGCATGCAACCAGATGTGACCCTTACAAAATGAGATGTGACTTAGATGAAACTACAAGGACAGAACTTAGATGTGTATCTGCATTTTCTCTTTCTATTTTTCGACAGTTTCTTATGTCAATTGAAAAGTAATAATCACATAATGGGAAATTTGGCTTCTTAGAACTCTTTTTGGAAAAGTTTGTTCAGTATTTTAAATTCTTATAAATTCTTCATTGCACGATCTATAGAAGAGGGGAAATGCAGATGTAGGGCAACAGGGGTCTGCTTGTCTAAAGTTCTACAGAGCAGAGGGTCACACACCACACATCAGAAAACTTCAAATACCTTTGCAGCTCTGATTAAATACTGAAGAATAGTTTTGGGAAGTTTAATGACAGACTTTGGCAAGGCTAAAATGGCTGATGCAAACTTCCCAATAGCTCTCTACAAAGAAGGACAAAGCAAGAGTAATTAGTAGAAAAAAAAAACAAAAATTAGTAATTTCGTATATGAAGTCAGTATGAGACTGTCTCTACAATTACATCATCTAGGTCAAAATACGTCCATCATTGAAGCTAGAATAAAATGTGCTTTCCAGTAAGTTAGGAAGAAAGGAAATAGCAATCATCATATGTAATCCATTAAAATGGCAAAGATGATCATATTCGTTGGTTTGTTGCATGATGAGTGATGGTTAGAATGAAACTCATGAGAGTAAAAATAAATCAGTCATGTCATTAGTACTTGACAAGCCAGCCGCACACATGCACACAGTTACAATTATCAAGAAAATCTCTCAGCACTGGGCCAAGTGAGAAAGCATCAGAGCAAGGAATGACCATAAACAACTTGATTCTTCAGTTTCACTGGGAAGAAAGGGGTGGATGTCACCTTCCAATGTGCGGAGACCCAGTCAGTAATGTGACAATACCTTACCATAGACACATCTGTGGTTTGACGGTTATCGTTCTATGTGCTTTGCAAAGGTATAACAAACGTGAAATAATAGTATGTGGCTCCTTCACAAAATAAATATATCCCAAACTTTCATCCCATGTGTAACTCTAAGGATAGTCTCATCTCTAACAGGTACTGATCACATATTCACTGAATTCACCGTAATACACTGGCGAGCTACAGCTCCAAAAATGATATGGCAGCTTCTAAGAAAGGCAGTTAAGCTGGAAAACAATCAGAACTGTGTTAAATATTTTCATTATTTCAATTTTTCAAATCTTTACCAGTACAAATGGAACTAATTTTCAAAATCTGTAGCAACATTCAAAGGATAATTTGTTTTAACAATTATTTTGGATGTGAAATATAAGTCCACTCAAGAAAAATCCAAAGCAATGCAAGAGAAGTCTTCTTCTCCTCCTACTTGAAACAGAAAAATCAAGTTCACCCAAGGAAGCTTTTTGTTTATAATATCAGAAAAATTTTGATGTAGAGACCCACTGTGAATATTGTTCTTACATGGCAATAATGATGGTGATGCTGGGAGCAAACATGAGGAATGAACAGTTCAGTATGTTAATTAGAGTCTTTGATAGCTAATGTACATGTGATATGCAGAAGGCCTGCAATCAGGGCCTGTGGAAAAGAAAAAAAGCTCTTCAACTGGCGAAGGCTATGAGCTGCTCAGCCCCATAATTACCTGGAAAGCTGACTTCCGGGGAGGTTCCTCATCTTCCTTTCTTAATTCTTCCTCTTCCTCCTCTTCACTGTCCGTCTCAAACAAATAATAATCTCCACTCCTGACCACTAAGCAAAACAAAATATTTACTTATTTCTTGAAAGAGATAGAGATTATTAATGAAATGCCCTCCCCCCTCAAGTTATGCAAATTGTTCTTAAAAGGCCTACAACAGGAGATGTAGGGAGGAAAAAAATTAAGAGATGAAAAGAACTCATTCTGTGCTAACACTAGGTGGTATGATTGGGTCTACAGGGGCCTTGTCTGTGCATGGAGGAGAATTGGCCACTACTGGGTTCACCTGGCACTTTCTTCCCTCTTCACTGAAAATTTTATGTGATGCCTTAAATCAGCTCTGCAGCACCTCCTTTTGTTGTTAAGAAGGTCACAATAACTGAAAACTATTATTGCTTCACAATTCAGCAATCTGGTCTATTAGACAAGGCCAAAGGTTAGTGGAGAATTTGGCATTGTCTGAATGGGTTCAAAGTGTTGCCAAAAGCCAATCATCATCATTTGGGACCAAGAATCAATGTCACCAACCTTCTACTTCACTTTATACTGTGGCAGACCTGGCTTCATCACATGTGACACAAGAGACATAACATAGATGGCAAGACATCTGAGTTAAAATAATAACACTTTGCCATGAGGAGAAAATAAGCAGGTGACAAAAAGAAATACTTCCGTGAAAACACCACCACCAATATGGCTATTCTTACACTAAACAGGACAGATGAAGCACGGCAGATGTGGCCTGAGTGGTTCCGCACTGGCAGGCTACTGGTCTACAAGTACCTCCCGAGTGACTTACTTGAAATCTGATGAGAGCTGTACTAGTAATAAGACACTAAGCTCAATACTACGGCTTGTCATTGCTTTATGTACTACTGTCCCTTCTAGAGCATATTGCTGTGTTCCAACTTGGTTGGAGAGAGAGCTGAAATGTCCAGAGATTTAAAACAATTTGAGCATCAATGTTTTATCAGTTTGATCACTATTTTAACTTTATCAGAGAAAAGAGACCCTGAATATTCATTTCCGATACTACAACAACAGTTATATTAATATTTCCAAGTTATATTCAGGATTTCAAAGGCTGAGGCATCTTTTGGATGACATAAATGTCTTCAGTTAATTTTTGGAATTATACATTGTAGGGTAATGGAAAACCTTGGCTTGTTTAAAATCAGTTACTTGAATATTATTAAACATGGTCAAAAGACAAGTAATTTTGCCCATGATTTCAGACGTATCTGAAACCTTCATCCGTGAAGATGCAGAGTGAATGAATTGGGCCTTATATCCTTGAACAGAAGCACTGTAATTTGTCATGTTTATATTGAAGAAAGAACCAGGCCCAGAGTTCTGGGTCCAGGTCTGAGGAAATAAATGCAATACAACATAAGGTGAGAATAAGCAAGAACAAACCAAAGTTACAGCATTACGTTTGACAGTGAGGAAGACCATTAAAGTAATGCTTTTTCATGTAAGCTTGGAGATGGCAGGAAAGTTACATGGACTCTACGGCACTTGGTCATTTGGGAAAAACAGTATTACAAATTGAGCATTTTACCCTCATTATAGGCTCTAAAATCAACAATAGCTTAAATTGTATTCAATCATACCTTCTATAACTTGTATTATGTGGACACCATGAACCCAAATAATTTTCATCTCAATCACACATAATATGGACTTTATCATTTAGAAAACTATCGATTTGTATATATAAGTGTAATTAATACATTAAAAAAGAAGGAAATACTTCCTTTAAAAGGTCTCCCATCCCTTTATAAGATGTTATTCAAATAAAAATAAGAAAGTAAGAGGTCATTTTATTTAGTGCTATCTGCTATAATAAGTAGAGAAGCTCTTTTACCAATGTTAGTTCAGGTCTTTTCCCCACCTGTGTCCACATACGTATTATGGATTGATGGTATTGTTGAACAAGGGAATGTAAAAACAACTTAAAATTCCAACACCCATCTACCGAAACATCGCCCTGTATTTCAGATATTGAAGAATAAATTGAGGTTTGACATTGATTTAGGCAGTTTTGAATTGACACAGAGATATACAACGCCAGAACGGAAGGTATCATTGAACAGCAATAATGCAACACATGTGCGCACATAGGCATGGAAGTGGGAAATCTGTCAACTACAAACCATGCTAAGAACTTGCTGATTACCAAAAATATGAATAACACAACAGCATTAGTCTATTGCGAATAGATTTTACACAGTTATCCAGCTACTCTTATTCTTGCACTCAGCATCTCTAAGTGGTATCTATTTAAAAGCCCAGTGAATGAACAGATCAGAATAAGAGCTTTTTAATAAAGTGCTTCTAGATCTAAAGATAAATTTTGGAACTCATCATAGTCTAAAAAACAAACTGTATATTCATTCTTTATTGTTCCTTACAAACTTATAAAAGAAAATATCTTTTATTGAAAAATGTTAACACTACTGTCAGAATCTGATCCCAAACTATGAATTGCACACATCTCTGCATTATTGCAATGTAAGGAATTGTAACAAGGCATATTTAGTTTAACACCAGTCTTCAAGAACTTGATATAATGAGGGTGAAATGAATCAGAAAATATAAAGTCAACAACTTTCATAGGAAGTTCTTTTCAATATTACCAAGTTATAAGATGGTTATCAAAGACCATATCCAATTCCTTCCAAAATGCAATGTTTAGATGAGAAAAAGAAAGACAACCATAATAATTGCAATGGGAATTTACCCCAGGTGAACAAGGACAGAACATTCAGTATGACACAATTTCACAATTTTGAAATGGATAGGTCTCTCTAAACTAGCAAAGGGCCCTTCAGAAACAGAAAATCGGCACAGTTTACTTGTGACTTGATAGCAATAGGCATACAGTGCACTGTTATGCTATTGTTAGCATGACAAACATAGAAAACAAATTAATTTTAACTTGAACACAGAATTTTAACTTGAATATTTGTTTTTTTGACTTGGGCAACAAATGAAATAAAACCTTTTATTACTCTGTATAATTACACTCCCTTGTCTGTATTTCTGCCAAAATGTGAAAATTCAGTGTTTGTAATTAAATTTAATTACATCCAGGTATACTGACTGAAGCTTGAATATTGTTTTATTAAATTGGCTTCCTGACTTTAGAAAATTGTTTCTTTGGAAAGAAGAGACCAAGATTTAGGTGACACTCAGAAGTAGGCATGGAAAAATATTTGGAACAATTTGATTTTCCAGTGATTCGGAATATCCTATTAATAGATGTCCTGCCATTATCTTGTGACCTTATGGGCCTTGGTGAGATTCCTTGTCTGGCTACATTACCAAGACACTGTAAAATTCATAAAAGACTAAAGAAAATACAAGTAATTTGTAAGACAATGAATTATCATTCAATTTTCTGACCAACATAAAGAGGGTTAGATTGAAATGGATCATTTCCATTATGAGACCACTTGTTAACAGGGAATGATGTTTCCTTTGATAACAGAACAAATATAACCACTGAATTCCATAATTTCTCATTTTTTTCTCATAATCTGGAAGGAAACATCAGTTCAGTGTGGTCATCAAAGCTGCTTTTTAGCAACTGTATTTTGATTTTGCTGTTAATTGGTCATGGCTGAGTTTAAGGTGGCTGGCTGCTGGGTACTGTACTGGAATGTCGTTTTAGAACCTTGTGAAATCAGGGAGGAGGAAGAGTGACCAATTACATACACTTTAATTGATCCTCATTTTTATATTTAATAAATTGCCAAAAAACTTTACATGCAAATAAAACCAAAGCTCTGGGAATGAGGGCAGGGGAGGCTCACTGGCATCCATGCCTAGAGCCTTACAAAGAGGGTAAAACTTTGAAAATAATGATCATCCTTAAATCAGTGTCCAAGGTGGAGTTCAAACTCATTCTTAATAGGGGTTCTCAGTCATAAAACGAGAATGTCAGCAGAGCTCTAAACCTCAGAATTGGATAACATAATAATCAATTCTTCTTCCCTTCCTGAGCCCATGAGTGGTACTCAGGAGATGGTGAGACACGTTTGGCATTCTTTAGCCATGGTAACTCAGATGATTTCTCTAGAAAAATCGGTCCACAGGCCTCAGAGACCCATTTACATCACAATTTTCCTCTACTCTGACCCCCTATCAAGTCACAAGGATCAAACCATGCATGGAACACATAGGTTATGGGGACGCCTGAATTCTGGTCAAGGATATAAGGGTTAGAATCGATGAAATTGTAAGAGGATCGAGAAAACCTACTGGAAGCATGATCAACCCAAGGCCGCCACCACTGCTTTTTTTTGCCCTTGGCTTTCTGTTTTTCTGCTTCTCCTAAAATAAAATATGTCCAAATATTAATTCTTATAAAGTGAGAAAACAAATTTTGAAAACCACGTTTTAACAACTCAATTGCAAAAGTACATCAGCGGTAAGGAAAAGGAAACTAAATTGAAGCTGAAAAATTTACATGTACTAGCAGTCAAATTCATAAGGTATTTGCTAAGTGTTTAATTAACATTATGCCACATTTTCACATTCTTTTTTATAACTGAGGGCATATAAAGAAATATAAGAAAGATGGGATAATCAATCCAAAATACATCTCACATTGAATTTTCCATTGAATTAACAGAAAAGAAGCATCCTCAAAATTTTATAGAACAAGTTAGTGGCAAATAATTTATTAAAGTTCACACATCACAATAATCAGAAAAAGTTCTTGTTACTACTTTAATGCATGTTTGAAAAATAACTAGTGATGAACATATACTATGTACTGGGAAAATATCATGCATTATTTCTCTACTCCCTCCAAGTAGAAAAGCATGCAAACACCTAGGAAAAGACTTTTTAAATTTAATTGGATATAACAAACTTATTATTAGATAAAATAGACACATATATAAGTCATCTCAAGTTTCACTGGAATAGACAATTGAATGATATTTAAACTACTATATTCAGATGCCATATAAAATATGGTTTTATATTTAATTTTTATATAAAATTGACAGAAATCAAATGCAGCAGTAGATTGTGTATCTGATATATTTTGTAAAGAAATAAATTAAGCAAAATCATACCCATTTTCTTCAGAAATACGTCTGAAACAGAAGCTAGATTATTGTTGATTAAAATTGTTTTGTTAGAGAATAGAAATATTAGTAAAGTCACATTCATTAAGATATACTTTAGGAGACAAACAGAAAGAGTATTCCATTCATAATGGAAAGGTAAAACATGCTGAGTTTAAAAAAAGTGCTTTGACAACATTGGCAGAATGGAACGTGATTTTATAGCCCTCCCCAGTAGCATGCTATTATTCAATGTCAAGTACTTGAATAAGAGGGAAATGTCTTAACGTACTTTCATCATCCTCTTCAGAGAGCTTTTGGAGATCCTGGCCTTCCCCTGACTCCTGGGTCAAGCTCAGCATCCGCTCCTTACCCTTTTTGTATTTCTGTTGTCTGGCCTTGATGCGGTCCATCCTGTAAAGTAAAATAACATCAGGGCCAAGAACACATCATAGTTATCATATGGTCAGTACTCTGGGTTTAAATGTTTATGTACAGAGCTAAAATCATCGATAAATCTGTCAGTTTTTGGGAATTGTGGATGACTGCTTCTTAGCAACAAGTATTTCCTTGCTTTTTAAAATATTTCCATATAATATTCATTACATAAATGATCAGTAATAATTATGTTAAGTCTTGAAATGCAAACTTTACATAAGTTCTTTATTCATTCATTTTTTTAAAGATTTGCTTATTTCTGCATATAAGCTGGGGTGCAGGCCAGAGGTGTGGGGTGGTGAAAGGGTTCTCTAAAGACAGAGTGGGGAGCAGAACAGGCAGATCAACTGAAATACACTGCTGATGGGAGCAGCAGGTAAGGCAGGAGAGGTCTGCTGCACCATGTGGCAGTCTCCCCGGCCAGGTATGAAACTCGCCCCATAGCTGCCTACAGCTCCACAGCACTGCGCTTAACCCATTGCGTCACCAGGGAGGCCCTATTCATTCGTGTTTTATGTTCTTAAATGAATGGAAAAATTCACTGAAATGAATTATGGCAACCGGCTTTAGTTATGGGAAATTGGGAACACATATTAAACATGGGTCCAAATTTCTCATTTCTCTAGACCTGCTTTAGGTAGCTAGAAGCAACAGTAATAATATTTATCCATAGTGTATTTGCATAAAATGTATATACATGGATGACCTATATCTTCAATTGTAAAACTAACCATGCATAGGAGAGCATAATTTAACCTTGCAAGTATTTTTTCATGGAGGAAAAAGGCTAGGAAATGATCTTGAAATGGAATGAAGTTATCCTCAGCGGTCAGGGAATTTTCCTGGTGGGTTGATAATGTATCTCCATTTTCTAAGGCAAAGTGACTGGTTCTGAATTCTATGGCCATCTATTCTTAATTCTGGCCCCCCCAACATAGGAAGTGCTACCAGTCCCTAGGAGTTCCATTCACTGCTGGAAACTGCACGCTAAGAAAATTCTGAACAGTGAACTAATTAATAAAAAGAGTGTTCTCAAATTCCCTGAATGAAGTCAGTCCTTTATTTGAGTGACCCTATACTTGGTAGAAAAGGCCTTGAACTGAGGATTTCAAGGGGAGTATTTCTAGTGCTGCCTTTAGTTGTATGTTTAAGTCATGAAATACATTTTGGGCCCTCTGTTTCTTCCTGATTATATTATATCTAAAGATTCTTCCAGATCGAGGACTCTACGTTTCTTTCCTTAATTCACAGATCTAATGAACATTTATTCTGAATGGTGCCAGGTAAGACGGCGTCTCACTCAGCAACTCATTTCAGCTTTAAAAGGCTTGGAGAGAATTGTGAGCCCCAATTTAGAAAGAGGAAACTGAAATTCAGAAAATTTAAATGATTTCTTAACATTCCAAACTTGAGGTAACAACGTTTTTACCCAAGGTGGCCTCTCTTTTCCCCAAAGCAGCTCTTTTCCTGGTAGCCACTCTCACTTTCAGTCTATCAAACAAAAGCAACAGTGGGCCCCAAGAGCAATGCAGAAGTTAACATGAATAGGTTTTCTGGGGTTTGAGGCTCCCTGAGAGCTGAGAGCTGGCTGAACGGGATCATACAAACCACACATAAAAGAGCAAAGGCGAGGCAAACCAAGCATCCTTACTGCCTCTTCAGTTGATCCATTGACTTTTTCTCTTCCTCAATTCTTGCTTTTACAGCCTTTACAATTGTGGCCTGGAAAAGTTCAGCCCCTCTGAAGGAAAATTGGAGACGGAACAAATTAGTATTTCTATCGTTGTTACTCCTTTTAGCTGGAAATGACGACTAAAGGTTAGAAGACATGCCATCTCTTTTTGGGCATTGACTGGTGTCTCCTGGCCGGGAGTGGGAGTCACCAGGTTCTTTCCAGAAGTCCCTTCCCAGTGGACCAGCACAGCCCAAGCTCCCCTAGGCTTGGATTTACGACCGTCCCAGCAAACACAGCAGCTGCTACGTACAAGTAGACAAGCTTACTACTGGGATGAGACATTGACTGTACTGTGAAGATGATGTCCTGGGTGTTAGAAAAACAATTATAAAGGCAAATTCCAGGACCAATATAGCACATAAAACAAAGTCATTGTTCATCTACATAGGGAGGATTGATGATGTCCCAGATTCTGGATTAAATCTAGGTCCCTTACTGGGTGCTCTTGCTATTTGTTTCCAAGTGAGGTAACAAAGTCAGAGGGTTGCCCCCATATAAATGTCCTAGTGCAATAAACACCTTGTTTATTCTGGCAGGGGGAAGTAAAAGGCCCTAGGATGAATTGGTTCAAATCACAAAGCAAAAGGATAAGCATTTGTGGGGTCCCCAGCCCCCATCCTTTGTTCCAGGATGTAGTTTGGTGCCAAAGTTCTGGGCAAAGCTGGGATGTAGAGTCAGGGAGGGACCCTCTCCCAGGACAAGAGTCTTGGTATGAGGATATCTGCTGAAAACAGCAGCAGACATTATGGCCAGATTAACACAACCAGTTAGATGTCCTGGACAGGAAGTTAAGTGCAAATAGGGATTAGAGGTAGGATGCTTTGAGTAGTAGCAGCTTTGGCGGCCCCCCCAGGGCAAACGCCACTATTTACTCCCCCTAGCTTGTGCCAGACTGTTATGCATCCCCAAGCCACATCCCCACCCTGCACCTTCCTCCACAGACCTGCCCACCTTCGCTGAATCTAACCCCTTCTAAGAAAAGCATGAGACTGGGCCCGGGGAGGTGGCCGCCTCTCCAGAGGTGTGAGCCTTGGGGCTGCAACTGCAGAGGGGAGGTCGTTCCAGGTGACTCTTTCTCTATCTCTCACTCCTTCAACTCTTGAGTCATTTCTTTCTTCGTCCCAAGCCCGCTTCCAACGTTGCTGCCCCATGAGATGAGTACTGACAATTTTATATGCTAACAACTTAATGTTTATTAGATTATCAAGCATCACAGACATGATGGGATTTTGGGGAGCCAGTGTCTCTGGGAAGGCACAGCAGCTGGGGAGAGCATGCACCTGGCTATTCACCACCCTCTGGCCCCAACCCTCTCAATGGCATTATCTGCAACACACAGTCTTTCTCTCAGCCTTTCTGATTCCTAAATCTATGAAATTTGGGGCACAAACTGGAAGTCTAAGTTCTGGTGGCATCTAAGGAGAAGAAGGTAGTAGTCATGGAGTGTCAGTGACCCTGAGAAGAAACAATCAGGTTATTAGGGGAAAAGAGACTGAAAGGAAGGAAAGAATAAGAAAAAACAAATAGGAAGAGTTTGGAGTGAGGTACCTCCAAGATCTGAAAAATAGCCAGATAATTACGCCTTTATCTATTTTTAGGATTTTAACCTCTAAACTGAGGCAGGGAGGAAGAAGATGGACTAGTCTCTAGAGCAATACGGCTTGTGCTACTGTTTGGACGGAGGCCAGAATGAACCATAACTCCAGAGGGGTGTGAGCCGGGAGGCTAGAGATGCCCAGTCTTGCCCACCTAGCATGGTTTAGATCCTTGTGAGAGGTGACTCAGCTCCACAGACTTCATTGTTTTTCTTCAATTTTACATCTTAAAAGTCATGCGCTAAAGTTTTCTTAGACTGGTTTTCCTGGAGGAAATTTCTTAATTTTTTTGTGGGTTCCATCAGCATAGTACAAAGGCACCTCCAGGTAAATTTCTTAAGTGAAACCCCTGGATTTTGTGCCTGACCTACCTTGACGCCAGGATCTGGGAAGCTTTTATATCTGCCACGACATGTAGGAAATAGTAACTCATGAAAACTCTTCTCTGAAGCAGGAGGAAGGCAAAACATATGCTGTCCCAAATAATTCCTGCCTCGCCACTGGGTAGTTTACATGAAGCATCAGCATCCGCTGAGACAAGAAAGTAGAAAAAAATTAGATGGAAAATAACATTCGTTTTCAATGTTATTTTACAAAATCTGTGATATGATCAGACTTGGGCTATGAGAGCAACATTCTGATACACAGACTCACTTAGGAGAGGATGTATTTACCGGCAAGGACACATACTTCAAATTCAATATCGACATTGATTCATTAAGTTGAACCTAGAGTAAACTCCTGACAGTGTATGGTATAGGAGGGCTTTTGCTAAGGAGGGCTCCTGAGTATGCGTTCTCCTGGGGAGAAAGGGACTACTGCTCCTCCTCCAAAACAGGCCAATTGGCCATAGAGAAATATGTCTACATGCCCCAGCGCTGGAGAAAATGTTCTGATACAAACACACAATCATTCTCATCCTGGGGAGGGGCTTTACCCAGGGGAAACCAGCATGGCAGTTAACACAGCCTGGTTCACTAGAAGAAGTGGAATTAACAGTAGATCTTATTCTAAGTCAAAATAAATTCCCAGGGACTGCCTCTAGCCTTGTGTAGCCTGGGTGGGCAGCCATAGCGGGGACCATGGCATGTTCAAGCTGCCCTGTCTGGGTACTAGAGGAGTAAGTGTGGTGTAGTACTGGGCCTGGTGTTAGAGGCAGATGGGTGTAAGTGGGACACCTGCCTCTTTCAGGTGAGAGTCGAACTCCAGTTGTTTTCCTGAGTTTGTTTCTATGTGCTTCCAGAGAAAGAAGGACATGAAAGTCACCAGTAATTGGTGATCCCAGATTCTGACTAACCATCACAGGTTTGAGTGAGCTTCTGTAACCCTTCCCAATTTTAATGCATAAAAAAGCTAAAGAAGTTATGGTACGTCAGCAAATATTTAGACCTGCCAAAGTTTGGAAAGTTTCTAGAGGAGATCAAATGTGCCTAGAGTCAGGGCACTTTGAGTTATGTGCGATGGATTCACAAGGCAGCATGAGCCTCTAGTTTCCCTCAAGGGACAGAATTGACTTTCCCTTATCTCTTTTCTTTGGGTCCTTTTGACCAATTTTTATATTAGAATACAATTGTCCCTCCTTTTCTGTCTTTCCACTCTCAAATTTGCTTTCCATACTTACGCAGTTTATAACCTTTGACTGTGCAGGCCAGGCTGAAAGCTTGGATAAACCAGCAGCTATTTTGAACCAAATAGTCAATATATCCACATGCTCCTATCTGAAAACAAGATGAGAAAGGCATCATCTGAAACTTTGTATGCAAAGCATGATTGACATCTTTTGATCCCAACATATCTAAGAATTTATGGTATCTCAGTGCCAATGACTGCGTGAAGTTCAATAGTACCTAAAATTTCAGTCACGGAGGGGTAGGGCTTTTGTTGCTTCCAGAGAACACTCCTTTCCTGGGGGAAATTAAACTCACTGAGTAAGGGAAGAGTATTTAGTGTGATTTGTGTTGTGCTTACAAGCACTTCACAGAGAAAATCCCGGATTATTGCAGGGACAAGCTGACGCAAAGGACTTAAATTGTGGTAGATTATTTTCTCACATTTCAGACAGATGAAACCTATTGTTTGCCAGGGGATCATACAAACATAATTTGTGAGCTACTGTTCTTAGAATAAAAAGAGAGTATGTGTTTTGAGACATTTTTGGCTAACTGCCTTGTAAAGGAATCACCTTTGTTAAGTGATATGCAGTTGCTCATAACATCTTGGCCGGGGCAGGGGAGGGAAGTTTAAACAAACATTACTTATTGCAAGGAACAAAGGGGATGGCTCAGTTGTATATATTCGCTGGAACATGTGAGGTAGGAGAATATAATTAGGGTTTTTTCACTAGTCAGCAGTTACCTAGCATGAATGCCCTGGCCCCTCACAACATGCTTTCAAAATTAGTATTGCAGTTCTCCAAGACCATGCTCTTGTCCAGATGTCTGGATTAGGGAGTATCCCTGCTTGGTCTCCCTAGACATCCTTGAATCTATCTTTCAAGTCTGATGCATTCATATACATGGCCTCTAGGAAGCACATTTCCGATTTATGTAAGTAAGATTATGTTTTGTTTGTTTTCCTAAAATGCAGTGGTCATCAGCATTAACATATTGTATTGTTAGAAGTAAGTCTGTCTTCTTTTTAATAATGTGAGTTCCTTGAGGGTAAAACCTAAGTACTATTTATCTATGTATCTTCAAAATATAAAACAGTATCTAGCAAAGAACAGATGCGCTTTATAGATTTACAGAATCAATGGATGAATAAGTAAGTGAATGAATGAATGAATGAATCAGTGAAAAGTCTTTGTAGCCATCCCTTTTCGAGGACCAGTTATAGGGATCAATATCTGGCAATGAATACTGACCATCTGATCCACTTTAGAAGGAAAGGAGTTTGGAATGAGTAGACTTTCATTTAGAGTGAAATTTATTCCATTGTTTTATCTCAACCTTCCAACAACTCTCAATGCTACCTCAAATGTAAATAAGTATTGGTGAGGTAAAATTGAGGAATAAAAGTCACACATATTGGCAACCAGAAAATTAACATTTCAGTGGATTATAGAAAAAAATATTGAAGTATTCATGGCTACATAGACTTGACTTTTTAACCCTTTAGATACAGAAATGCGTGGGCTCAAAAAGATAAAAACAGTAACCTCAAATGCTTTCAGAATTGAATTGCCTGCTGAACTCATCTTTAAGTACCTAGGAGGGGAGAAGCAGGAATCCATTATATCACTGTCTCCTAACACATTATCAGTTATAGCCTGTGCGCAGGTAAGGAATGAACTTAGGGTAAGTTAGAGATGCATTAACTCTTTCAGTTCATGAAGGTTGTTTAATTTCCTGAAACAATATAAAAATTAAATGGTGTCCTTGTGGCCTAAAAGACTGTATGATTTGAATTAATAGTGGGCAGCTTGAGTTTATCTACCAACTCGGGGGAAAAGTTGACAAGTTTCCTTGTCGAGAGACAAGGAAATTTAATAGCACAGATGCCAAAGAGGAAAAAGGTGTTTTTCCCATCAAACCTCTGGTCTGAATTGTCTCCTGATCAGAAAACCTATGTTCAGAAGCAACCATGAAGATGCCTTTTCCTCTGTCGACTGATAACTCATGGTACAGAATTGAGAAATGAATGTGTATCAACAGTTACTCCAGTTCATTCCCCATCCCATAAGGTGTCATAAA
This sequence comes from Scalopus aquaticus, assembly GCA_004024925.1. Taxonomy (NCBI): domain Eukaryota; kingdom Metazoa; phylum Chordata; class Mammalia; order Eulipotyphla; family Talpidae; genus Scalopus; species Scalopus aquaticus. The sequence goes on from PVIJ01017210.1 coordinate 24,425, forward strand.
GAACTATGCTCATTTTATTTAATACTTCTATGATTCTTTCTAGGTAAGAGAATCACTTTGTCAATTTTTAGACTGCTAAAGAACTTCAATAACTAATTTGCTCATGAATGCGTCACTTTATAGTTCACTGTATGAGCGATGACAAATTATCCCTGAGAAGGGCTGGGATTTTAATTAATAACACATATTTTATAATTTAATCCTATATCTATCTATCTATCTATCTATCTATCTATCTATCTATCTATCTATCTATCTATATAGCCTCTCATCATGTGACTTTGAGATTGAGGAAATAAGCAAATAGGATTCTGCCAAGTACGACAAAACAAAGAATGTAAATGGTCATTTGAATTTGCAAATTTGCAGCTCTTACTTGGGACTTTTAAGAGAACTCTATGATGACGGGCAATGCACTTTTAATAACCACTGAATGGATTTTCACTCTCTTACCCAGCCACAAATGTGTTATACAGTGGGAAACACTTACTGACAGTATGTTTTTCATCGTGATCACAAACACGTTGTACGCAATCAGCCAGTCCCAGTAGCGCAGAATGCTCTTAATGGGTTTCAGTAGCAAATCACCCCCAAAGAGCAGGAAATAGAAGCAGGCCACCAAGTAACCCATGCAAAAGATGCTGATCCTGGTTGTCCCCGTGATGAAGATGATGGTGAGGACAAACCAGAAGAGGTAGCTGAAGATGACCACTTTGGACATGTCCAGGTAAGATCTGGAATACAAGACCAAACCACCATAGGACAACACAAACAAAAATTCTACATTAATATGGGAAAAAAGGTGCACTCTACATTTGATTTTATGTGAAAGCACTCTACAACACATACTGTGAGCCCCTAATTCATCTCTTAATCTAACAGTGATTGTAGGAAATCTTTACCTAACTACTACCGGATGAACAGGCAAATTGTGAAAAAGCTGTGTGTGTCTATCATTTCATTTGGGCCAAATTTCCCACAAAAAGCAATATTTTCTGCCTATGGTCTTCCTATAGGAGGCATGAATAAATGTATGATAAAGGAAACGCTAAGCTAAAGATGCCTGAGGACCATTAGAATGGATTCCTTTCAAAGAGCTGGGAGTCAATAGATTAAAACAAATGAGGATGTTACACAAATGTTTTACTGGTGGTGAAAATCTCTCCTTGCAGATGAGAAGTGAGTCTGACAAAGCAGCTACAGCCCTGGAGGGGATTTAGGCTTGTCCTCGAAGCTCAGTCTCTGCACGCTTTTAAGCTGAGCCAAGTCCTTTTTTGAGGCCATTTCTCCCCTCTGACCTTCCTGGTGGAGGGTGAGACAGCTTGCTGAGGTCGCCATCATGTAGTTTGTAACAAACTATCGCTGCTGGGACTTTCCCACATGTGGGTCACTGACTCCTGTCAGAAGTCGTATCCAGGGGCCATATCCTATTCTTCCTTGCTTAATTAGAAATTCTTTGTTTTGAAGTTCTTGAAGTTCCTAGGTTTGAGGAGAAGCAATTCTGGGTCAGTTAGTAATGAGCATTAATAACTAGATTAATGAGTTCTGGGTTAATAAACATTTATTTTGTACAAGTTGACAGGTAATTTCTTGATAAAATGTATACTGCACACCTGGGCTATCCAGCATTCCTTGGGAATCAGTTGGGTCTTAAAGGTACATTGTCAGGTAGGTGAACATTTGAATTTCACTGTTTTTTGCTCAATCATTTAAATGCTTTCATATTTTTTTTTATAAAACATCATACCTTTCTTGACTTCATTAAATTTAAGTGTTGCTTAGTTTACCAGAATCATCACAGGTGAAATTAGTGATTTAGTTGAGTAGCAATATCGGAATGCCCAAGGGCCTCAGGGTATGTGTGTGTGCATGCATGTGTGACTGGAAGCCAGTATACTTGGGCTGCTGTGTGTGTGTGTGCATGCGTGTGTGCGCATGCGTGTGTGCGCATGCGTGTGTGTGCTAGCGATGTGTGCTCTTCATCAGTTCCTCTTTCTTGCCTGCAATTGCTCATTCTGCTCAGGAGACTCATTCGCCACTCAGCACTTAACTTACTTCTTGACCTGCCTCAGGCTCATCTCGTGAGAATATCACAGAAAACACTAGTCAACGTGGTCTGATGAAGAGCCCGAGGGCCCCTTATTGTGCTGTGTCCGTGATTCAGAGGCCACTGAAGTGTCTTCTGTCCATGTTCCGGTGCTTTGCCAAGCTACTGGGTCACTGGCAGTTACAGAGCCGGGTGTGGGGGAGTTTGGGGGGGTTTCTTGACCCCCGCTGTCGTATTTGACAGGTGACTCCCTAAGGAGGATCACTTTTCTGTCAGTCTTAATTGAGAAACAAATCTAAAAACCTGAAATAATTCAATCAAAAATATATACGGGTTTAAAAAGGAGGGATGGGCTCGAGAAGCATGGTGGGGATGATGAGGCAGGACAGTGTGAGGTGGAGGGTGGAGATGAGGAGGACAGACAGGGGGAGGAAGTGATGCCCACAATCTTTAGAGCCAACATTTATTTTTTTCATTAGTACAGCATAGATTTGGGTACATTTTTTTTCTTCATATCACAGAAAATAGGTACAAAAGAAAGTCCTATAGTATATTAGGGTTTAGTTTGGTATTTTATTCATAAAAAGAAACATCAAGTCTACATAGTAGATTATTTTAAAGCAAATTCACTTACTGGTTTATTCAGTACATATTGAGCTCCTTACACTGATGAGAGGCAGTAAGTGCTTCAGCACTCAGTTTTGAACTAGATTAGTTGGGATCATATCTTAGCTCAGTTTCCTCGTCTATAATGTGGATCATAATAGTTACAAATAGGGTTGTCATTAAGGTAAAGTGGCTTCACAGATACATGAAGCATATGGAACAGGGTCTGGTCCATATTAAGCACCAATCACTGCTATCGATTATATTATCATATGCACTGCAGCCAAAAGCTATTGATAACGACGGGGATTAGAAGTAAACATAAGAAGTGAACTTTGCCTTGAGTTGCCTGTGCCTTAGGCTGGAGCCTAGGCGAGGTTCTGAACATCATAATTCCGGGGAGAAAGCAGTGAGCACCATGCAGACAAAATATTCTGGAGCTAATTTCAGGTGTGGGGACTCTACTGACTTGCCCCCAGTCTCCACAGGTCTCCCCACTAACTTGTCACAGCAGTGCTTAAGGGTGGTGTTGATGAAGAGGGCTGAGTCTCTTCATCATAAGAGTCTGAAGCTGTACATCGAGTAAAGTGGGCAGAGGGGGCACCTACTGTAGGTGCCTGAGCAGAGTTCCAAGGGCTTTAAGGGAAGGAAGGGCTGACAGCGCAGGAAGACGGGAGCACCCTCAGTGAAGGGTGTTGTTGGGTGACCAAAAATGGGAGGGCTGGTGAGCCCAGTAGTGAGCCGAAGGAATATACAGGCTGAAATTTAGTTTGGTTTAAATACAAACTCTTGCAGAGGGGACTATCAGACTGCAAAGAGGAGCCATCACCAGACTTCAGAGAGCCTGGACTGCCATGCAGGGGACAGCACTTAGCGGAATGGAGCACAGGCGGTCACGGGGCAAGCTCTCCTCTTTGACCATCCCACCGAGCAGGGGAAGAGGAGGGGAAGGATGGGGAGTGGGGAGGAGAGAGAGGGTAGGATGAGGAACGGGGATGAGGAGGAATAGGAGACGAGGGAGACAAGGAAGGGATGAGGAGGAGGGACATGGGTGAGGAGGCACAGAAGATGAAAAGGGAGGCAGGGGGTGGTGAGGAGGAGGGACAGAGAAGAGGAGCAAGGACAGGCTGAGGAGGAGGCACAGGGCTAAGGAAGAGGAGAGAAAGCAGGTGAAGAGGAGGACCGGGGTTGAGGAGCAGCGATGGGGATGATAGGAGGGACAGGGTGAGGCGGAGGGGCTGGGATGAGGAGGAGGGACAGGAGCTGAGGAGGGACAGGAAATGAGGGGGTGGGAAAGGGGTTGAGAATGAGGGACAGGAGATGATGAGGAGGAAGAAAAGAGGATGAAGGGGAGGCATAGAGGACGAGGATGAGGGACAGAGGTGTGGAGAAGAGATGGGGTTGAGGAGGAAATTAAAAGAGGTGAGGATGAAGGGATTATGGTAGCTGAAGTAAGTCAGAGGGAAAAGATAAATGTCACATGGTCTCACTTTATGTGGAATATAGAGAAACCAAGCAAAAGGTCAAGAAAAAGTCAAAACTAGCAAGTGATAATAGATCTGAGGCATATGGCAAGGGATGGGGAAGGGGCGGGCAAAGCAGGGCAGGGAAGAGTACAAGGGCCATGGTGACGGTTCATGGGTGACGTGGTGGTGGGTGAACTATGGGGACTACAATGATGTAAGAAAAATAATTAATTAATTAAAAAGAAATATATATATATACACACATATACACACATATATGTGTGTGTTATCTATGTGTACATACATATAAAACAAAGGTGAACATGAAGGATAGGGAAAAAGATGAGTGAGAGGTGATAAAGATGAGGGATCTGCTCTAGAGATCAAGGAGCAGAATTACAGTATGTATGAAGAAAAAGATGAATACTAAGGTAAATTTAAAAAAATGGCTGAATGTGAGCAAAGCATAAGGAGATGTATAATTCAGAGGTTTAGCTCTTGGACATCTGAGCCACCCACCTTCTATTTATCAGCTTTGTGTGGACAATCACCTGTCAGACCCCCAGAAGTGGCAAAAAAAGAACTGTGAGTAAGGGTCTATTGCTTCTCTAGTGAAATGCTCACACCGAGTGGCCGTGACAATGGCCGCTGTCCTCACCTGCAGTGGATGAAGTCTGGCACGGGGTTGTGCTGGCTGAAGGAGGCTGCATCGAGGTTCATGCAGATCTCCACGTTGTCCCCGGCCATGATTCGCACTGCAGCCTTGTTTTCATCCTCAAAAATCTGCCTTTGTAAGGAGGCACACAGAAGCAGCAAGAAGTCATCTGCCAAGACAGACACAAGTTTATTCAACTACTTACTCCTCCTTTTGGTTTACGTAACATAACACAGAGTCCCCACGGTGTACGAGCTGTTCCCCAACTCTTTCAGGAGTCGTATTGCCAAGGTTTCATGTTTCATTTCTTCCAGGAGTCCAACGTGGGGGCCCAATCCCATCTTTCTCAGTATGGAGGATTGATTCTTGGGGGCCACTGACCTTCCAGGGCTCAAGGTGGAGCATCCTGGATTTTGTCTACACTTGGGTGAGTGCTGATTGGGTGATAATGACTAGTCTTCCTGACTTAGATGATAATAGTTATTTGCATTATCTCTGACTAAAGTATTTTTAATAGACTTTGTATTTTTAGAGATGTTTTAGGTTCACTGCAAAACTGAGCCAAAAGCACAGCGAATCCCCACATTCCCGGCTCCCACACATGTCCATGATCAACACACTGCACTAGAGTGGTACATTTGTTCCAATTAATGAACTTACATTAACACGACATTATCGTGCAAATCACACACTTACATTAAGATTCATTCTCAGACACCTTACCAACTGGGAAAAGATCTTTGCACATAATACATCTGATAAAGGACTGATAACAAAAATTTACAAGGAACTCACACAACTCAACAAAAAAAACAAAGCCAATAACCCAATCAAAAAATGGGCAGAAGAGCTCAAAAGGCACTTCTCCAAAGAAGAAAAGCAAATGGCCAACAGATACATGAAAAAATGCTCAACATCACTTATAATCAAGGAAATGCAAATCAAAACCACTATGAGATACCACCTCACACCTGTGAGGATGGCACACATTAAAAATACAGGCAA